>DWME01005724.1:0-14526 GCA_018244795.1 Parelbella ahira ahira | reverse complement strand
CATTATGGAGTACCTACTTAGTGAGCCTAGTGAAAGGAACCGGTCAAAATTCAGACTCCGCGCTTCTACTAGAAATTTCAAGACAGAAAATTCAATTAGTACCAGTTCCGGAGTCGAATCCTAGACGCTTCTACCAGTAGTCGCGCTTGCAGCCAATTATAACAACGTTTTACGTAAGTATACACTGGCCGATATTTGCAAGCTACCCCTCGGGACATATAAAGCTTAGATCTTAAAGATAATTTTTTCTAAACATAAAGAGTCTGTAGAGTTTAGTCAATTATATGGATACGTGGGCGTAAAACGCGCTGTTGTAAGCAGTAGTCAAACATAAAACGTGTATGTGTTTTGAGACTGTTGCCAGTGCACTGGCGTCGACAAAAGCTACAGTGAAATAAGCGATGTTTGAATTAAACCGCGTGGGCGGCGGCGGTTGGCGCCCGTTGCATAATTCATAGCGCGAGCCGCGAGCCTATGTCGTACTTCAGCGGCGACATGTAAAATACCAGCGACCGAACGCTTTTCACTCATTACCCGCTCTCCATTGTGTATAACTGTTGAAAAATAGGTATTTGTTTCGTTGCGTAAACATATTTTTGGAAAAAAACATAAGTAATGGACTACCTATTTGTTCTCTATGTCCGTAAGGGTTCCGGTGTGATGATGTAATAAACACTATATGTTTTTATAAAATTTATAAATTTATATATGCCGACATCCGATTCAGTTACAAGGGAAATATTTGAACGTGTAACCATTCAAATTAGTTATCAATAATGAGAAATTTTATCGTAATCAAGCACAATAAAGCAATGTATCACTTCCACTATCTAAATAGGTTACCAAGAATGAGGCATTTTATCAAGGCCGAACAAAACTGAATATCGTAAGTGGTGTAAAAGTATTGTATAGAATAGTAGTTCATAACAAAACTTTTGTCTTACTATTAAATGTATCGCCAGTGTTTATACATACGAGTATGAATAAACATTTGGTACCGGTCAGCACGCGCCCGGCTCCGCCGCGATCACGCTGCCATCGGCAGGAGATCATGACAAAGGACTTCGTATAGGTACAAAAGTAGTCGGGCCAACCCGAAAACTATACGTAAGTTAAGCTAGCATATATATAGTCAAAACCTTTGGCTTTAGCAATCCCTAACCCCGTGTTCAATATTTGACTATATATATATGTACGTCTGTTATGGCGTGTTATCAATTATTTACATTGGAGCTATACAAATACGAGAAGCTTACAAACAGTACTGACACGTTCTTTAATTGAAATTCATTTGGTATTGTTCCATTTCTACGAAACTAACAGTCTAATGTCGAAGTAAGTTAACAGAAACTGAAATAAGTAAATTACTGTATACAGCGAGTAACTTCAGGTAGTGCATCTTACTGAATCGATATTCGCTTAGCTTCTGAAATTACCCAAATAACCGGCTTTTCAGATGTAATAAACTTGATAGTAGGTATATATCTGCTTATTTACATTTCATTGTCAATGATTGCAAATGCGGGTTCCAAAATGCTGATATGGTATACGCATTATTTTTAACAATTTGCAAATAATTTCTAGTGGTATAAATGTAGGTACTACTGAGAAGTTACAACTGACTTGTAATGTAAGCAAAAAATATAATTAAGTAGAACACCAATGGAAAAGATAAAAAAAAAGAAACCGATACCTTTCTTAGCTTCCATGACGTTCTATAGATAGGTATATGAATCTTCAGTTACGTGTACACACTAGCACGTTTTGTTTGACTATGGTCTTAACTGCTCTCATTCTAAAAGATGATCCGTATTAAACTATACAATGCCGAAAGGATATTGACTGGCGATGAGGACTAATGGTTGATGACGTTAGATATTTAGCCAAGTCCGCTGTTACTCATAGTAATAATGCTGTACAAACGCTCGCTGACATATCATGAATTAAACCCCTCCCCCCAAGGGGCCAACAGCGCGACATGGTGACGTCGCGACACGACGCGGATGCGACTAATTGCGATCCCACTCCCGAGGGGCGGATGTATCAATTAGTATCGAAGGTAACCGCCTTACGAGTTCATTACTAGAGCCATGTGTTGATTGATGTCAATCAATGGCGAGGTCTCTTTTAATGAAGCAATTAATGTTTTTAATTTTATCATTATGTTGGTCCGTGAAGGTCACATATAGGTCAAGGAGTGGAGCATAAGAGGTTCAAATATTACAAAGGTAAAATATTAGAAAGCTTTAATTCACTCTAAAATATTCCTTTTTTTTAAATAATTGTGTGTTTTCTTGGGCATTTAAGAAGTCGATCGCTTTGTAATCTTTAGATCTTTTACTTCTCAAATGTTTTTTTTTTAATCGCGGTAATAAAGGGAAATCTTTGGGGGTTAAGTCCTGTGAATATAAGGGGTGTGAGATGCTTTCAATGCCAGCATCTTTGATTGCTGCTATGACAATGCGATACTTTTGTATCGGCGTGATGTTTAATGAAAAAGGGTTTTTTTCGCGAATTTTCCTCAAAGTTTTCATCATAACGCATATTTGTCGTTCTTCTCCTTATCAACATCGATTATAGTGACTCAATGATCTACTTATTACATAGTTACAAAATTTTGGCGGTCCACTCTTATTTTCGTTACTTTTGAAAAACATATTATGTTGAAAAATTTTGTTGTAAAATTGTTCAATCAAAGATATTTAATCATCACACCAATTTCAGTTTCGTCCAAAACGTATGGATGGTACTCAGAACTGTGACAACTAATTATTTATTTGTGAGTATACTTAGATATTTCTAAACTATACTAAACGTTCTTCAAACTACCTCCAATAAGTAAATATTTGGCATAATTTTTGACCACATCACATATATAAGAAAACTATCAGTGGTTCCTGTCAGAGAGAGCAACGTATAAAAACGTTTCCGGTGGCACACGCAATACAGATAGTATCGTTCAGGTGCAGTACCTGAAGGCAATCATCAAATATTTACCTCCCCATTTCTTCAAAATCGACGAAGAGGTTTAGGGTGGTCGGGTTCGGGTGAGATAGAATAAAATAGTGGCCCGCTTGCTCTTTATCTCAAATCCCTATTTTTCGAGAGCTGTTGAATATTGTAGAACAATGAACAGCTGTCTCGGTCTGAAGGGTTTGATTGACGAAGCAAATTTTCTAACCGCACGGGAAGCGACATGTTTGTGACCAACTTGCATTTGTAAAAAAACAGAGTAAATTTATCTGCCTTAGTGTATTATTAAGTAAGCCAATTAATATATAATAATTAATATGGCCTATGTAATGTCTACTGGTATACTGTAATAACTAGTACTACTCGACTTTTAATACTACGACTACTACTAGTTATAATAATAATGACCTGACACTAGCAGTGCCATTCCCAAGTTTCTATTTAAAATCGTTGGCATAGCCAAAATCATTCTTGTTTACTATAAATCACTATTTCTACTATCATAATCTGACGTTTAACGATAGGAGTTTAGCACAAAGAAAGGCTCTTTTATTTTGCAGAGGAGCAAGCGAGATAACAATCGTAATGATTTCTCGCTTACACGCTTGCGGACTCGTAGCGTAGTGACAATTATGGCCCCAGAATGTGATAATGCTGGAGGTTCCCATAGCTCATATAACCTTTCCGGATTCATAATTCATTTAATAACCGTTAGCTCTATTATAGTCATACCACATTTATGTACTCATTACTGCTTGCATTGGCCAAGGACTTGTGTAGGCTAGACAGGGCTTATTATTTGTTATTATTATTATTATCATATTTGTTAACTTTAATTGATACGGTGAAAGGCAATTATGTACGTCAATTAAAGGACAACACAATCATACTTCGCGCTCACATAACGTCTCATATTCTAACAATTTTACCTTCCATTCATCTATAAACAATTCGCTGTCAAGTTAGCTTATGTGGGTATCTTTTGATTACTACGGATATGACTTTTCTTGAAGAGCCCTATGGCATAGAGGTCTGGGGAAACCTCGGATGGAAGCCCACTCTATATTTTGCACGTGCGTGGTAAGAACGAGCATAAAACCTATACCTAACTACCTACTACCTAACCTAACACCTTTAACACAATACAGCTTCACGAGCGAAAGCTGAATAGAGTTGCAGCGCAATCTCCACACCGTTTGCAATTGAAAACAGTATTTCATATCGCGCGGCGCTGTCGCGTTGTTTCCAATATTCACGCCGCGCACATCACACAATACTCGACAGAAATATAATAAATAAAATTTCACCGAGCTAGAGAATATCTGTGAGAACGTTATGGAGTCTTGAGCGCGTTTTATTCGGTTGCGGTCACACCTCTCAATTTTCCAAAAGATACCTATTGGCAGTTCTTCTTTAGGAAACTGTCAATAGATGTCTTTTCTTTAAGGAACTGTCAATAGGTACTCGTATCTTTTGCCTTTGACTGCATCGTTGGTCGAGAGGTTCCAAAGAGCGAGTGCTGATCGAAAGGTTCTCAGTTCGATTCACATATCGATTACTATTGGACTTTCTAACTTGGATCTTGGACTTAGTTTAGTGGCTAGAATTCTGGACCTGGACTCGTTGTTTGGCAATAGTTCACCTATTTCATGGGACGTAAAAGGTAACTGCTGAAACGTGGGAGTATACATATCTCTGTCTACCCCTTCGGGGATTAAAAGCTTATCAGTACGTACGTTACCTTCCTCAAGGAGCGTCTATTTTTCAATAATCTGCACCACTGATGGTTGCATTCGCCAACTTATAACACGATATAGTGGAACTCTCTGCCGGCGTCCATTTTTCCTGACTCGTACAACTTGGAATTATTCAAAAGAAGAGTGTATAGGCACTTTCAGGCGAGCGTGCTACATCCCAGGCTGCATCTTTCTTTCCATCAGGTGGTGTTGCAACCAAACGCGAGCCTATTTCTACATCAAAAAACGATTCCTTCTAATTTAATCTAGCTATTATTCCACTCGAATTGTAGATAATTAAAAATATTTTCATGTTTATTGTGGTTTTGACCGTCTGGTAAGTCGTAAAAGTGGTTAAGTCAAAGGCATTCGACTGATGAAATACATAATTCATGATTTCCGGCGCCGCCGAGGGACTCCACCAAAATGAATGTGCCCCCGTTCAAGCCTATTCCACTCACGGCTATTAATTTGATGCTGAAAAAACATATATCATACTAAGAGCTTGCCGTCGATTCTTTCAGGCGGTTGTCGTGATATGAAACTTATTTCTTACGGCGTTCGAATAAGATCCGACATTTCATGCCGTTACTACCTGTTCCATATTTCTCGATTGACCTTTTGTCGAGTGGTTAATGGCTCTGACTGCCGAATCGAGGGTTGTAGATTTGATTCCGATTCACGATAAATGTTTGTGCGATGAGGAAATGTATTTTGTTTTTTATTTGAATGCAAAACTATCTAAATTATTTGTACATATATGTACATACATATAGGTAAGTATTTACTTTATAATTCCAGTTTGTCAGTTGTTAAAATACCATAGCAATAACTCTGATAACGCATTAGATGATCGAGTTTACATACATAAGTATATAAATATATATCTTCGCGCCAGGTTACTTACAGGGTAAGCAGAGAATATGGGGTACCGAATATCTCTATCCTTGCAGACCTGCCGTACTTCTTGCACATTCATCATTCTCTTCATACATGCACGCCGGTTTCAGAGACTTCTAACTCCATCATCATCATTTGACCGATGATCGATATTCGATGCATTTTTAAGGTATAATATTTTAAACATAATATGTCACATCTAAATCTAACGTGAATGCTAATAAATACCTACATTTTATACGTACTTTCCATTTAAATCCGAGTCAAGGCCAAATGACATGACACGTCATTTGTCACGTCGCAAATCGAATAAAAGGAGCGTTGAGAATCAATTCCATTACGTCGGATTTTATCCTTAAAATGTACGGTATTAGTATTATATTATGTATAGACAACGAATGGGGAAGAAAGGTCATCGAGTCGTGGCCATGTTTCGGTAATAGGAAGGTGGGTCGCTCTCCTACCAGGAGGTCTGACGACTTGAAAAGGATGGCGGGATGATGCTGATGATGATGACGGGATTCGAAAGGTCTAGATACGGAGTGTCGTCGATTAGAGGAGGCCTATGTCCAGCAGTGGACATCCAAAGGCTGATGATGATGATAATGCACTGTATTCTTATCGTTAGTGGTTCTTAGAGACAGTTTTCTTTATAAGGTGTGTAGGGTAAGTCTACCTACCTATAGTCTACACTTATTACGTTAGGTAGATTTTTTTCAGGGTAGAGACAGTAATGATTAACGACAAACCATATTGGTTATGCTATATCTGTAATTGAATTTTCGTGTATAAGTTAACCCTTTTGACTTATTTAAACATAATGCATTTTGCATAATATAATTATATACGTACCGGCTTAATTTACACGTGTTTTTTGTCGGCGAATAGTTTCAAGGTCATGAAGAAGGACTTCGTATGTTTGAAAATAGTCGAGCCATCCCAAAAAACATATGTGAACAGTATGTTACAGTGAACACACACACATGTGAACAGTGTATTAGGTTTTGTAAAAAAAACTTAGAAAGATCGTTCAAAAAAACGTTAGTACCTTCTGCTGTTTGCTGTTTTCTGTTTATTTTCCCGATATACTAAACACTTTAGCGTGGCTGAACGTTAGATCTTAATAATTTTATTCGAGTCGTTTGTAGAGCGAAAAGAAAATAGCGAATTTACTATCGGAAATATGGTAAGTAGCACAATATATCGAGCTATAGTTGTGCGTAGTTACTTTCGGGTAGTGCGAATTTGAAGACGCTATTGTCAATAGGAAGGTCTCTAGTAATTGTATTTTCGTAGGGCAACTCTACAATAGAGCATTATACTGTACAAATTCGATTACTGTCGAACAAATTACGCAGACTTTTATATAGACTGGTCTCCGCTTTACGTAAATTAAATTTTATAAGCTTTTATTCGAATACAAGATCAATAAAATGTTTTTAAAGGGAGAAAAAAATAGTATATAAAATCTTTAAGGGATTTTTATCACTTAATGCGATACTTAGTATATATGCATGTATATCTATTTATATTTCGTACAAATCGTAATTAAAATTAATATTTCATTTGTATAAATTAATTTCTGTTTCTATTGTTTTTTACTATAAATGTCTGCTACACTCCTCTACTTACACCTTCGGGGCGGTACAGTCTTTATGTTTCGTTTCTGTTTAATTTTTATTACGTATTCGACCATAACGGAATACTAACCCAATAACATACAAATTTTTTGAACGATGCTTAATGTACCCACTTTCATTGTTTTATTTAAACTGTATTCTATTGACTGCCTCGTTGGTCGACTGGTCGCGAGCGCGACTGACGGTCGGTCAACCCGGTCCTGGGTTGGGTCCCAGGATCGGGCAAAGATACTCGTAGATTATGCTAACGAAATCCCAATAATAGCTCGAATATTATATAGTCTGGATCGGTGCATGGCAGGCTCACCACCAATTCCATGGTGGGACGTAAACACAGCCGGTGAAATGTGGGAGTGAACTGCATTTCTCTGTCTACTTTTGGGAGATACAGGTGTGATGTTAATTACGCATTCTATTTGATTGAAATAGCATAAAGTTAGTCTAAGACTCTACAATAACTTATGTCTATTCTACGTTCATTTCCGCACTCCTGTCCAATATAAACTTATTAGTGAGTACTGATATCCACTCGCTTTCTTTCTTAGAAAATTCCTCGACCACTTTTAATGTCCGCTTTGAAATAAAATTCCCTTATCTCTCCGACGCTCTGATTTACTAGAATTTAAAAAAAATGAGGGAACTGTGTAGTTTGCCAATGTTCATTCTTAGTACTGGGTGACGTAGTGACTATTACTCGAATAAGCCATACAATCGTATGTAGATTGCAATTAGGGGTATGATATTGCGCACTACAATATAGGCTGGGTCAGCGAGTTGTACACCTAAAATTTTGTCCTCTACAAATTGTTTGAGAGTAATAAGATCGTCTTTTGTCTGTCTGTGTTTACATTGTAAAGCGTAATTTTGCTTGTGTGCGTACAATTCAATTTCTCTTAGCGTCGTATGGTAGTCGTCGTATTTTAGTAAATGGTGTATCAATTCTGGTGATATTACGTATTTTTTACAGCAATAATTGAACAAATAGACACTGTCTTTGGGTAACTAAATAAAAAATAAAGAAACGAAAGGTAAAACATAAAGAACTTTAGATTATAACATTACATTACGCTTGTATTTCCCCTAAGCGATAGGCTGAGATGTAGATAGTAGTAAACTCCAACGATTCACCAGTTATGTCTTACGTCTCGTCATGGAACACGCGATGAGTCTATTGCCAACTCTGCATTGTATATATTCATACATTAATTATATAAACACAATAAGAACTATTTCACCTGACGTGAAAATATGTTTATGTATTTGTTATTTCATTAGTATTGACATATATGTGCTCGCTTAATGGATCCGTAGAAATGTCGTGATGAGCGAATGAAGGTGAATAATCTGAATAGTCCAGTCATTATGTCACGGACTTCGTTTGAACCCGACGCGAACCACACAATCTCAACCCAGTTTCGTTCGTTCATTTTAATTGTCACACTGTTACGTGTCGATCTTTATCCAATCTTTTCTATTTGTGGGAAACTTACTAAATCAGCTTTATGTTACAATTACTTTTCGAATCGAAAGCAACGCGAGAATTAATAAGCTATTTAATTTTAATATTTAGAATTTATTCCTAAATTACTTTGCAGTTTAAGAGTTTAGAATTAATGAGCAAATTAATAAGATTTTTGGAACGAATAGTAGAAACGACTACGCCTACGATATGCCCACAATACACGATATGAACGTCTGGGAAATGAGCATATAGCTGTCTAATTACCAAATACCTCACTAACCTGATTTTATAATTGAAACAGCACTTACCCTGGTAAAACCCGTGTCTAAGCGGATTTGAAGTGCCCATCGTACTACTTGGAACCTCTATGTACATAGACTAAGTACTGTAACACAGTACATAACCCTACAGTGTGAATAGAATTTGTTGAGCGACAATAAATTTGTCTCAAAAGGTATGGTAAACAAGACGTCTGATTAAAAACATCTGGAGCTTTAGGCAACTAAGACTGTTATATTTTTTAAATTCACTCTGCAACTAAGTCCAGTAATCAGATTCAAACAGGGCTTTTTACTTTCAATGTAAGTCGCTACGTCCTCTTACGGTGTCAGAGAAAATGTCCCCATATTGGAGTAAGAATGTGCTCAATATTTTCCGTCTACTCTTAATTTTCCGTTAATAAAATACTTTCTCCTTATCCCAAACTCGCCGGTCCGAACTTTACGAGCTATTCACGGAGATTGGCACCCGTCATTTCATATTAAATTCCTGGCCATCAAGTGGCTATCGGGCACTGAGTGTTTGTCGTCGCCTCGTTAGAACATTGGGCATATGAACATATGCCTATTATTTTTAAGTAGGTAGGTACCTTTCTTTACTGAACTATATCATTTTCAAAAACCCTCTGTATCTATGTAAAAATAAGTACATAAAATTCCTTAATTCGTGTTTTTACTAGCATTAGCAATAAATAATGGCCAACGGATCCTCTTTATATATTGCCACTCTTTTGTAAAACATCCAGACATTCTGTGATGTATCGGATTCCAGCGTCTTTCTGTGACACAAAACGCCGGCTATTGCCGATATAGCGGTCATCCATCAGTTATAAGGGCTCTGTGGTGACGTGAGAGCTTTCGAGAATGTTCTTTGCGAAGTTGTTATATGACCGCACAGTCATTTAGCGTCCTTTTGCTCCCGGTTTTTTGATAATTTTTGAAAAACAAAAATTTCCATTTTTTTATTCCTGGGTTCAAATTCCGGGTCGGGTACTACTTGACTTTTGTCACCTAAATTTTTTAGTTTAATTTTCTTTCTCATAGTGGCTCGCAATCTAGGTCTGTACCAGACGTGGAAATAGGCTTGTTATCTGTTCCATTGTGGTACGTTAACCTCACTGGTGAAACGTGGGAATGTACTACAGTCCTCTGTCTACCCTTTCGGGGCTTACAGGCGTCATGTTATGTTTTTTTTGTTAATAAGAATTTGTTATTATTTAGTCTTCATGCCTGCGTGGTCCGTATCAAGCGACATAAAAACAAACTAAAACGACACGATATCACGCAAGTACGCGCTCTACTTTTTCCAACATTTACGTTAATAATATGCTACAGCGATAACTACGCCATTTATACCCAGAAGAACACCGAAATATAAAAATAGACGGTGAAAAAAAACTATTATGTGACGCGAGCGTGGCAATTTATAAATGAAACCTCTCATTCCAATGAGCGCTATTGGTTTAAATTTAAACGCAAGCTAACATTTTTAATGATTGTAGCGTTCCGGTTCGTTGTAATTAATGTAGGCTTTGAGCACATAAAAGTTTCAATGGAGCCTTTCTGCGAGCGAGGTGACCTATGCCCTCCATCCGTCGGCAACGTAAAGAAAAGAAAGAATGTCAAGTGAGCCACTACGAGACCCCATGAAATTTGAATGACTGGGGCACCCAAAAACCCAGTCGAGACTGTTTAATATAGTCGAGGCTGTCTTTATGTGTCACTTTACAGAATGTATTTATAACTGTTTTTTTATACTAAACTGTCGCATTTCAGAGAAACATTATAGACTGGAACGATTTGGCATAAAAATAGGTTATCTTAAGCAATTTTATTTTTTGAACTTAGTCCCCTACGATAAATAATTAAACGCTTTTTGATTTGACATTTTCAGTTAATATTTATTGTATCAGTGCACCAGGTCTCTTACTAGGTAGGCAGAGGGCACCGAAAACCAAACAAATCTATACACACAGACCTGACGTATTTCTACTTTCATAACAAACTATACGGTCGTACGCTGTTTTCGTTTCATTTACATATTATGTGTATGGTGAGAACTCGTACAGATATGTTTCAGGCACCGCTGAGAGAGTGATAACTGAATGTTACTCACGCGACATAACGCATTTGGCAGCTCTTTAGCACAGTATCGCGACTAGCGACATTCGGCCGACGTTGTTTACAAACGGCAACTTTGCGTGTAAATACTCGTATGTCGCTTATTGGCACAATTTTGTTATGTTTGCTCAAGCTGGAACGACAATAGAGGCTGTCCTCCATCTGTTTGAGTCGGGTTCTCAAATATTTTGGACCTATAGAGCGACGGAAACCAAAGAGTTTGGAGAAGCAGATGGTTACTAAGGCAGGCTTGAGGACAGGCAACCAAGAGGGCGTTGTCCGAAGCGCTGGTTGGACCAGGCCACGCATAACTTGAATATGCCGATGAGCATGGCAGTGTATCAAGCCAAGGATCGCTCCTCCTGGAGAATGTTACTGGATGGTTTCAAGCGAGATCACAATCCTCGGTAATGATAGACCGACTTAAGAGAGAGATGTTAAGTTTGATTGTGAAACCATTAATTGTAATGTGGTTCACGTCATAACCTATCCCAGTCCACTGCTGGACATATTATGCCTCTCTTAATGAGCGTGGTAGTACCTTACTTTGGGTATTTTACCCAACTCGTGCCCTATAATAAGTTTGTTGTATTATCAAGAAAATGATAACACTCTTTTCTGTGTTGCAGGCAGTACATCAAGCCAAGCGTGCAATCTCCAAGCGCTGAGACGGTAATTATATTATAATTAATTAATAATCTATTTAAACGCTAATTGTACTTTAACAGCTGTCTCGCCGAGTTATTAATAGCGGAACATAAAATTGAAGACGTTGAAGTTTTACAATAAAACTGACCGTTACATCAATATTTCCTAAATATAATTAGGGAAAGTTGATTGAATCTGAACGTTCCATACTGCTAGGTAAGGTTTTGTAGCCATAGTACTCTTAACTAATAAAACATAATTAAATTCATGTCTAAGAAGAAGATTAAAGTAATATCTCGTGACAATATCTACTTTACCTTTTGATATAATTAATTATCAAAGTTAGTTGAAGATCAGTAATGACACGTTTTTTTGCGTGGGAATTATTAATTAGAATTCGGTATATATTAAAAGGAAAAATGAAAACGTTGATTTTTCATAGAGAGATTAAAAAAAATAACATTATAATACAAATATTGTCTCAATGTGATAATAGAAATAATTTGATTTTTATTAGCACGTGAGGTCTGTAACGTGTAAATATCTGACTGAATGATGTAATAATAATGTCCATAGATTGGCGATTAATAGTTTCATACTAATTTATATTGAAGGAGCTTTGGCGAGTGGCACGCGAGATCCATTAACAGTAAGGGAAGTGATTCGTTAATGGGTAGCAAGGGGGAGCACGGGACAATACAGAGTCTCGGCCGTCCGGTCGGAGCGGGCGAGTTAGTAGCTTTTTTACCGGACAATGCTGACTCAGACTACAATTGGAGGGGAAACAGGGGAAAGGGGATCCTACTTTTTATTTGTCTGTTCTATTGGCAAGCGAGAAGTGATGTTTAATTTATTTTTAAGGGCGCCTAATAAAGCGCTCTCTTTCAAAGCCGGCCACGCATAGGCTACTTTTCATGTATTGTAAACAATCTTATGCGACAGTGACGGCCACCAGATGGCCCATCTGCGCGTTTAATATTTATTATATAATAATAATAAGGAATCCAATAAATCTAAGTATTAATATAGCAGACAATTATGAATAATCGCAGTTATGATTTTAAGTTAAAGTCACGTTTTCATTTAATAGGGCTTTTTTATATGTCATGAACTAATTATTAGTGATGATTATAATCATTTAATTATTTAGTAACTTTACTAGGCTCTCTATATTGTCGAGAACCCTAGCATGACCACATTACTTATTCCTTCGGATCCCGCATTGATCGTTACTCGATAGAGATACAACAGGGGCCTACGTGTGATAGAGAGGGGAGAGAGTGGAAGATAATTGAGAGCGGCAGGCCATTTCCCGGGCTCCTCAGCGAGGTGGCCGGCAACACTTTCCGGCCTCTTCCGGTGTACGCGCCTACTGTGTTATCTGATACAAAGGCACCTTTCCTTGCCTCTTATAAAACGAATTTAGAATAGATGCTATAGTAATGGTAAATAAATGTTGTAGTATTAGCAAATTACACATATTTTTTATCAAAAGTAGGTGCGTAAGGATAGAAATACTTTACATTTATTGCTCGCTGTGTAACCCGTGAGCGCCCTGGCGTAATGATGTAATAATAATAGTAAATGCGAAAATAAATTTTCTTAAACAGATTTTTTATCGTAATTATTTTACCGTCATTGTATCGTGATTTGTAATTAACGCAAGATTTACGGAACGATTTTGGCAGTAATTTCCAGAATTAATATGTTTGGGGTTCGCTAAACCTTTCAGTGCAGGATACAGCAGCGACACTGTTTCAGAAATCGCAGTAACCGAGATATTCCAGGAGGAACTCCGAGCCACTCTGAATAGACAGCGGGATGTGATGGGGGAAGTTGTTCAAGTTGTACACCGTGTTTCTAAAACCCGCATATTACTTCAACATGTACTGGGAAGTTTCGATATTATGAAACTCGAGTGTACGTGTAAGTACGGAAGCGACTAATGCGAGAATGTTCTGTAAAGTTAAGCTGAGTCGCTTCCGACTTCCGCTGCGGTTACGCGGTGGGGTATATGCACGCTTCAACTTACATACAAGCTAGTCTTACTAATCTTAATTCTCATATGTGATATGGAGTTATGCGATTTTGTACAGAGAGCCCTTGTGGTGTACTATATAAGAAAGTATGTTACTTGGAACCTATGAAGAGGTAGGCAGAGAAATATAGTTCACTCCCACGCTTCATCAGTTACGTTCACGTCTCATGGAATAGGTGGTGGGCGTATTGTCATACATCAAAAATACATACAAATGTAAGTGTTGCAGTGAACAACATTTTTCCAACGCCAATATCCAACGTAATATTCCACTGAACAAAGACATATTACTTTCCGGACGTCAATCAGTAAGACAGTGGGTAAGCCGATGTCTGTGAATCATAACTCTAGCTGGAGACAGGACGTGATTTGAAAAATTTACATGTATAAACTAGAATCACATCTACAAATAGGGTAAATCTTATTGCGATGTTAGTTCGTATTTTAAACTATTAAAGAAAGACCTCAGTACATGTTTGTACATAATACGAGCAGAAACATGTTATTTCTTGAATAAATTTTATTTAAATGATTTGAATAAAACATTACCAATGTGTAAATACATTTATACCCACTGCGTTAAAATGTCTCGAGAGTCCAGTGACATAAATAGGCATATCTACATTGCCGCGTAATTCATACAATTTTCAATGTTATCCCTCGATTAGAACAACCTTCGACAAGGTCAAGGACTGGTTATCGTTGGCCACTTACGTCATTACGACAGAAT
>DWME01005723.1:0-14527 GCA_018244795.1 Parelbella ahira ahira | reverse complement strand
ATACGCCGGGCACAGATTCAGACTCCGAGCAACTTCTAGAAATTTCTACTAGAAAATATAATATACGACTAAGCAATCAACATGCCAGTTTAATTCATTTTTTGGTGGGACAACGAGTCATGTCAATTCAATTAAGGGGATACTAAAGAATGAAATTTAATTTCCTCATAAATTGTGAAATGTACGCTTGCGATAAGTAAGGGAAATTTTTGGTATTGGTAACGATTTAGTTAAATAGAATCTTGTACACGGTTAAAAGTACGGTAAATCGAATCAATACTTGATTGTATATTTAAGTCTGTCATTTCAAGTATGAATAAGGTAATTTTATTATAAACTGTCTACATAATCATCATCAGCTTACTCTCGTCCACTGTTCCACTCTCCAGTAGCACGCCACAAAGCTCGATCTTTAGCTTGTTGTATCCAACCGCTGCCAGCCAGTACTTATATCGTCACTCAACCAAGCCTGAGGAATGAAGATTTATCAGACGCAATTAGCCACCTCCACCTAATTGTGTTTGATAAATAAAATATTCTTCGTATAGACCACGTGTCTAGAAACAACGTGCTATCGAACTCGGCTGCGAGAACAATCCGGGTCAAGTGTGGACGGAATAAAATGTACATAGTAATTACGTAAACCAATTCACATCGAATCACTGGCGATAGAGTCGAACAATTTGTACTTTAATTCTACAAATAAATACACCAATAATATACTGCTGAGAATATGATACTCCTCGATTCGGATACACGGCTGAGAATAAGACACTTCGAAACTCGGCTTATAGTCTTCTGCTGTTACTAACTATTTTTGTTCTTAGGATATAATTCTTACTCTTAATTAAATTTATATAACTAGACTAGATTGGAATAGATGTCTCTTTGAATTCCGAGCGACTGTGAATCATCTAACGTGTTCAAGATCGATATAGTGAAAAGAATCATCAAATTACAATCAATGCTCCAACAATTATAAAACAGATCAAAGTAATTTAGTTTCTGCTAATAACTTTATTTAGTCTTAGCGGTAAAATTATTTTTTTTTAATGAAAGTATATATGCGCTAGAAAATATAAATAAAACGTATAACGGAAAAGCTCCATAAATATGCCATAATGTCACTGCTTATCTAAAATCCGTCACCGCTCCAACATAGAAACAATTTTATGTCATACGTACATTGCTTATAATGTGTACTCGTGAGCGGTTAACAATGACTGCACACAAAACGTGGAAAACACTCAAATGTTTAACCTCTAATCGAACAGTAATGACTGTTTCTTTATTTTTCCCTTGATACCCGCTGTTTCGAGTTTTGCGTATCACGCTCTGTTTCCTCCCAACTCTGCCTTTCCGTAACAACCTTAGATACGAACGGTCGTACAATAAGTAGTTATATACATAATCGAAGTTCTATTTCTATGTGAGGATGTATTAAATGTATTAGAACTGCAAAATTCGTCAAATTACCACTTTCATATGAGCAACAGGCCCAAAATACATACATACATTTAATGACATTTTGGCTTAATATATTCCTGATGTGGTCAAAAGTAGTGTTGTATACTTATGTGCGAACAGGCAACTAAAGGCCTTTAATTTGGTACCAGAATTAAAAATGATGTCTTTTACGCCATTTTCATGATGCTCGTAACAAAACCTTCTGGGAAAGCCTTAAATTAAATTTCATTCCAATTTTTAACGCATGCGAAATATATACGAAATTTAGTTCCATTCTCTTTAAATTTCTTGCATAATATGCAAATACGTTACACTTATATTACTTACACACAAAATATGTATAAACCTACGAAATTGGGCAAGTGTTAACTCATATTTTCTTACACACCATTAAAAGATAATGAATAATTAAATTAACTTAAGCAACGCTATTTACATCAAGATAACATTTGTAATATTTATAAACGTAATATTATAAATATGTGTATTGCAGATTATGACGAGAAATTCTTAGTTGTGGGTCAGAGTGCTGATTTGTGCCCGGTATATGGTACGTAACTGGTGAAATATGAGAGTGTACTGCACTCTGCCTGTTCTTTAGAGGATTAGTGCGTGATGTTACGTTATAATAAAGATTAGAAAAACCAAATATCAGTCTCGTAATTTACGTAAATCAAATGATGGGTGCTATAAGAATTGTAATAACAGCAACTGAAACTGGGTCGTGTTTCGCATTCGTAACGAATCTATTTCGCGGTTGTTCTCGCGGCGTCTCAGAATTCCGTTACGATCAGGCTCTTCCGCTTTCATTAGGCATTCGTTTGTTTTAAATAAACGGAACTCTTTTCTTCTGTGGAGAATAAACAGCAGTGCGACGAAAGTAGGTTATAAAAATCGTAACAGTATGTCAGGTTTTTTTCTCCAACAGTCTCGCATTTGACTGCAATTTTACTTGTTGGTAAGTTTAACCTAGGTTGTAGCACGCTTGCCTAAAAAGTTGCTTACTCAGTCTTGTACAGGGTACCAAATACCGAATCATTCAATATTGTGTCAAATTACTTATTAATACGACATTTAATTACTATGTCATATTTGCTCCATTAGATCTCATACTATCTGTATTGTTCCATGAAATAACTCATCCTACTTTTTGAAATTACTTTCTAACATTAAATACTAAGGGATTAGATAATATCGAAGAAATGAGAAAACAATATGCAATGGTTACGTTTCTATAATGCATTATAACATGAACTATTTTCCAACATGTGCAAGCGTCAAAGGCGAAAGTTGAAGAGCGCGTGCCCGCTACGTCTGTAAGGACTGGGAGGCGATGACACTGCACTCCAGCCCGCTTCGGAAGATAATGGCTCCATTATCCAAGATTTCAGCGTGTGCGTTAGGTACTTTGTTTATATATTTTACACGCACACAATGAAACTTAGCTATTTTGTAAGATAAATTGTATTATATAATTGATGCTTATGCGACTATCAAAATCTCCGGTATCATAAATTGTTGTATATTATATTATGTGGTAGATAAAGAAGTATTCTTCCTTTTTCTGTTGTTTTTGTATTCGTTTTAGTATTCAATACATATATTTTTTGCTGTCTGTATGTATCACAGTATTTAAGGCAATAAAGTTTTTCTATTTCTATATTATAGGTATATGTATAATATATCAATAATGTCACTTTTATTCATGAATTCGCCAGAGACAGGGATAGATTTGTGGCTGAAATTTCAGTGTTCCATTTACCTACTTATGTGCTTTAGTAGGTATGAATAAATATCAATCTCTAAAACTGAAGGGTCATACATATGTATGTAGGTACATATGTTTCCTAAACCAGCGTGCATGTACAAAAAAAAATAATTAATATAGGAGTACGCGAGTTCTGTAATGATAACCAATATATGGCACGCTGTGATCTCTACCTACCGCGTAAGGGACCTGCAGTGATGATATAATGATAATTCATGTAATGACGTCACTGTATATTTATAACCCTTTTGCATATTAAGCACTGTTGGCGTATAACATTTCTTACTGCTTTTGTAAACGTGCCAATATATTACTAAGTGAGCGAAATGGTGTGCAATAAAGCCATGACAAATCGCAACTTACGAGGCCTCATAGAAAGTCAGCGAACATTGTGGGTGTTCCGATACGGCACCGACAATCTCTTGGTGAAGTTTCTGCACATGTACTATAACACTTATAATACATCTTTCTTAATTTATTTATTTAAGATATTCCGTTAGTTTTATATCGATACGCATAGGGCAGCAACATATACCTTTAGACCTAAACATTCATGGTGTAAATAGTTGTAGTGATCGCTCGAAGCTATTGACAGTTTTTCATAATTGCATAGATACCTACATAATATACAAAAGTACAAAAAAGTTTTATGATTCATATTTCTTTTTCCATTTAATGTCTTTTAAAGAACCCGGCGAAAAGCTGAAATAATATCATATACTTCTATAACAACTTATCGCCCATATAAGACAAGTAGCTGCCGTATACGAGTCGACGTGGTGTCGGACGCTCGCTGTCCAAATAGAACTATAACCGAGGAACTACGAGAGTAAACTAAGAGTACTGGAGTACCTTGAAAGTTGTTTGTGTTCCGGCGGGATGATGGAACCGGATGCAGGCATTGCGATCTTCGTTGCTGTATACTTTAACAACAGATATCTTTCGTCATATGAATGTAAAGAAATCCGAAATATATAGCTTACTATACACATATTAGATACTTTTAACATAACTATATTTCCTATATAAGACCTTAAAGTAAATTGTAAGAAAGGATTTGGTAGATGCATACTTTATAATGGATATTAAACACATATGTACACAGACGCCCACATATGCACATATATGCATAGCTACATAGAACGCAAAACTTCACAGTTTGTTCAGAACCAACACGTGTTATTTATTGGCCTATCCCTAATCCCTAAGCCCGTACGCCAAGCACATTCAACCCGCAATCATGACAAGTCGTAGTCCTCAACAAACAATCATAAACGTATTCAAAATCAATATGTTCTGTTCATTTTGCAAACATTTGCTCAACTTATCAATATGCTGGCCAAACTTTATTACCAACCGACCTATAAAAGATAGTTTGAGATATTAGGTAAAAATCGTATACATAATATATATGGCCGAAATACTATATGATAAATACATGATACAATGTACAATGGCAGTCATTTATCATTTATCACAACGGTCACAAGGGAGTCACATGTTATCACACACTGAACACTCATTGAACTATAGAATGCAACATGCACCACCGACTTAAACAAACACTGTAGATGAAACATGTTCTGTTCCACTGCAACACATTGAACCCGCCAAGACACATACGTGAAGAGCACTCCAATGCACGAAGGCGGAGAGCAAACGTGAGCGATTATGAAGAACAATCGCTCTCGACATACACGCAGTGGTCGCGGGAGGAAACTGTCACTAGAGGAATATAGCTTTGTGTTGAAGAGTTGCTACTAAAATTTCTACAATTTCGATTCAAAAGCCAAACACTTATGAATAAAAAAATAATATGTACGTATGAATAAAATTACTCCGTTTGTCATTCATAAAACTCGTGCGGAGACACATGCAACGGTAAATAATATTACGAATGAATTAATTATTTAGCGGTAATTATATGTCGAAAAATAACAAAACACATTTTTGGATGTTTATAAAATGCGTGTAATATTCAGGTCACACCTGCAAAACCACACACGAAAGGTAACTTTTGACAGATGTTCGACAAGCAGCCATTGATTCGAGGTTAATAGATCGCCAGCCTTACCATATAAAAATGTCACATTATTCACATGCCTATCCATTGCGGTGCGACCTTCGAATATTTAATTTATTTTATCATACCCACTGATCAATGTATGATTAGTATCTAATTCCTTTCCATTTATACTGCTGGGTTAATTTAAGTTAGAAAGTACAAACCGACCTACTTTTGTAAAATTTTAAACTTAATTTCACTAGTCTACCACAACACCGCGTAGGCCATACATAACTTTGTTCGGCAAATAATAACTAAGCAGATACCGACATAAAATTGAGTAATTCAAGTTAGCATATTGTGGAAATTGTATCGGACCGAAGTGTAATTAGACTCCTAAACCATCTAGGTCGACCCAACATTGAGGTTTCGACGGATCCAATCCCAGTACATAAGGACGAGGATATTGGATTCCACAAATCAAAGTATGTTTGGACGATTTGATCAGTCTGTATATTAAAGTGAGTTGGGTACTTGCAGTATCCCTAGCGATTAGCGATAACAATGGAAGTTATCTTAACTATGTATAATGTTATTTTGAACTCATAATGAATCGACAATGATCATTTTTAATGCATATTTCACCTCATTATTGCTACTGCTTCATCATGCTCAGATGTTTGATCATGCTACTGCTTAGTTGCTTGTAAAGAAAATAGCGCTGTAATCAGTGAATGTTAAACTGGGTCTTACAATTTGTTCTGCGCGACATAAAAATATACTAAGTTCATGTCCCACATTAATTCTGAAGCCTGAAATTTAATGCAAACTGCACTCAAATGACATTTTTATAGAGACCGCACCAATTTATGATATTCAAATCTCGAAATATTCGTAGCAGTCGATACCAACATCGTATGAGCGATGGCAGTGGGTCTAGATGTATGCAGGCAGTGCGGTTGATCGATAACCTGTACAGCAGGGCTGTCAGTGCACTGATTCAAAATATTAGTTAAATATTTTGATCACTAAAGATATTTAGAAGTCCGCAACGCACTGGCCACTGCTCGGATGTTGTAAATGTTCATAGCATCAGGTGGCCTTTCTAATTATTTACAGAATTTAAATACATAGGTACATATATTAAAAAAAATATTCAAATATTCAAATACTCGGATTATTTTATTTTTTACTTTACGGCGTATTGAAAAATTCTGCCAATTGATCTTATTTGTCATCGGATTGTATTTGAACGAGCAGAACTTAAAGCTAAAGTCAGTTTTCCTTTATATTCTATGACTATCCCTATGTAAGGTTTTAGTTGTTGCCCACAACTTGAACCATGCACAATGGAAATATTTCACAGTGTATAGATGGTTGATGATTATTTCAATAATGCTGATATAGCATCAGCAAATTCATATTCACAAATTTCAAAATCGACAGCCCTGATACAGATGTTGCCTTGTAAGGAAGTTAACCGACCGGTTCTAGCACAAGTACTATGCCCTGGAATCGCTTCCATTTTCTCAATAACACCCAAAATTGATATTGTTAAGAAAGAGTAATACGTAACAAAAGCAAATATTTTACTACTCGGGAGTACAAAATTAAATTCACGTGTAAATTGTAATTATAAATACGTTTTACTCGTTTGCCTTGTATGTCTTGATTGTACAATGAACTCAATTGTTTCTTTTTTATTAAATTCGATTCCGGTTTAATTGATATCCTTGATAAAAACAATTCCATTTAGTAGCAACTTGGAACTTATTTTCGTCGCTGAATTCTTTTAGAAAATGTTTTTCTTCATCCTCATTACAATATACGTAAGATTTGTCACATTTTATTGCTTGTAGAGATCTATTCATCCGCGATTTACATTGATGTACTGGCCACTACTTGTCCTCCTTCGTCATTACGAATAAATAACGCCAGTAACAAAGACTAAAGTGAACGGGCCATATAAATTGCCGTAGTCTCCTTGTGAGGGGATTCTGTAATGTACATGTTAGAACATTATTTACGTAGATTCATAACTTGATTTTAATCTGTTTAATTAGCCCGTTAATAATAGCCCGTTTATAATAGTTATAGTATAGATATAGTTCTAGAATTTGTTGTTTTACTAAATCCACTATTGACCTGAGTCAATTGCTGATTGATTTAAAAAAAATTCGTTATAAATTCAAATACTTATAAATGTTAATTGCTTCATTACACGGATAATAAAAATCTATAAAAAATAACAAGTTCTCTCGATCAACCTTTCTAACGTTCCACTATACGGTATCCTCTCAGGATGCGATGGGTCATACACTAATATACGTAGATTTTCAATTCAAAGAATAAGGTTTACCTTATCTCAATGCTACGCTACCTTCTGAAAGAAACTTATATAAAACTTGAGACATATGGTATCAGAAATGGTAACAGAGTCAGCGCCTGTTTCATCGTGGGTCAGAACTGAACAGGTGAATTCTGAGAGTGTTTTACTGGCTCCTGCCTATCCCTTCGGAGAAGTACAGGTGTGATGTTACGTTAACTTGAGCTAATAACATAAATAAACGAGTACTGCGTCATTATATTTGTATTGGCGATGGACAATATGACTATGGCATAACCGATTGAAACCTCTATGTGTCCATAGCTTTACCATGACACATATACCAAATATAGCGATCGAGGATCGACGGATCAGGCTTGCGGCTCGCACTAGCCCTTATAGAGAACTTATAATCCATGTAATCGTTTCGATATTAAGGTTTTTCTTATACACTACGAACAGGTGGACATTCGTCAGTGTGTTCGTTCTGAACCCAGGTATGTTCAACATATCATTAGTATTATTATGTCATCACGCCAGGGCTTTACAGAGTACCGCGTCATTTTTCATAAATGGTCATATAGGCCGCATGTTTAAATACTTTGCATTGTAAAATACCTCATATTTACATACAAAGTTTATTTAACGAATGGTTAAGCAACTTGAAACAATCGGCAGCGGTATCCACTAATAAGGAAACGACACACATCCTGTGTTATACCTATATTAAGGACTTTCGTGATAATACCTCAATATAAATTCGGATCAGCAGGAAATAAATAAACAAGGTTCATAATTGTAAGACATATCGTTATTTAGTTTTTATAATATACATACATATTATGTACATTTGAATTGAATCAAAAACTTCTTCAAACTTTTAAAATATATGTTTATTTATTTCTTTATAAAATATTGTGAATAGGAGGAATACATATATTTTGGTTTTTAATAAGAGTGCATCTTTTATGAAAAATTGCAACCGTTTATGTGTTAATGCAATTTGATATACCTAATAAGTGTAAGTTAGCAAGTTGAGGTGGCAGTGGGCTGGTCACATCTGTCGCAGCACCGATAACCGTTGGAGTAGAGGTGTTCTGGAGTGGCGACCGCGTCTTGACCGTGTCTCTAGGTAAGTGGAGTGACGATATACGCAAACTGGCTGGTAGACGAGCCGAAGATCGAGCTTAGTGGCGTGCTATTGGAGACGCCTATGTCTAGAAGTGGACGAAAATAGGCTGATAATAATGAAAAAGTGTAAGTTCCATATTAAAATTTTCTTGAATTATAATTAAAATAAATAAACATAAACCAATCCAAAGCAAACAACGACTCACTTTTATCCACGACACAAAAATGGGTCGATAATCCAGCCATTCTGTAAGTGTAAGTGAAACTGTTTCTTACCTACAGCCACTGTCGCAATACTTTTATCCTGTCGCCGCCCCTCATTTTCTCCACAGCTAATGAACATCCATTGTTGGCGTACCCTTTAGTTTTCTCCAGTCCCAGTGCAATTTCAGATGCATTTGAGTCAATCTAATCTATGTTTTTTTCTCCAGCTTCGCGGAGACGTCTGTTTGCACGGCTAATAAGGCTTACGAGCAGAAGTCATTGTACAAAGTGAATTGTTTCCTCATAATTAGGTAAAATTTTGCTAGATCGCAAAAAGTATAAGAGCGATAAATTCACCGACGAATCCCCAGAGCGACTTGAACTTGTAAGAAACGCGACTTCGCAGTTAATTACTTTGTGTCCAGTTAACGAAATGCTAACTCGTAATGTGTATGCTGGTCTGCTCCGTGCAGTTCTTTCAATAAATTATTTATAATGCTTTTCGTCTCCGTTTTGCGCTGTTATTCTTTTAGTTAAAACCAAAACGACTGCGATACATTTGAGAAGAACGAGGCCATGACTCGCTATTGTTCTAGGAATATGTTTTAATATTTATGAATGTATTATTGAGTAGCATCTTGGAGATATGTTTTTCATGAAAATAATGATAACGGTAAATACAAAACGATATTTTAAAGTAAATATATTTACTTTGTATATAAAGTAACTAAAGCTTCAAAGTAAAAATTTTATTCATTTTAATTGTGTACATATCTTTGAGTTTTTTGTTTCCTCACAAACTTTGACAAAACTGCATGATATCAGAACAGCGCTTAAACTGCAACATACATTTTAAACGCGCGCAGTTAGCGAACACAGCTCCCGGTGCCAAGGGTTAAAACTGTCACAGTATGTCTAGATTATTGCAAATTTTTATACGATCGCTTTAGACAACAACTGTAGTATAAAATGCAGTGGAAACGTTTTACGCTTGCAGTTCAGTTAGAATATGTATTTTCGTAAGTGGTACCTATATTTAGTTTTTATATAAAGGCATTTGACACTCGGATCTCTCTACTTAATCCACGTGAATAATACTCGGTCAACAATCTATATGAACTAAATGTGCAAACCAATAAAATGATATTAAACAATGTAGCGAGATAAAAAAACTAGTTTATTCGATTCAAGATTTAAAGTTGAGTTTGATGGTCTTCACGGCATCGATACACGAGTATGTACATATCTACAACATTTGCCAAATTACATTTTATAAGGCATGACATATTGAAGGGAGTAAACAAATTACACTTTGCAAAAGTAGGAAAATATTTTATGGACGTAATAAGTCCTGGGAATACAAGAAGCGATGTCCCTGTCACTCGCCTGTTCAATTACAGAGTTCAAGAGCAGTTGAAAATTTTCCTCGATGTTTCCCGCATAACCCATTTATCACGCAGTGGGCCTAAAGATTATATGTACATACATAATAATATATTATGTGCACATATTGATAAAAGTTTACGGAACCATTAGGGTTTCTGGTTAAAAAAGGGTGTGGTGAGGGTTTCAAAAAGGATATGTAATTGGTGTGACCTTTACCTATATATAAGTTATACCTACCATTAGCTAATTTGTATCTGCGGTAGGTAGGATACTAACAACTAACCGTACCTGATCCCAACGAGTAGCTTGACGCTTCCTGTTTTAGGTCTCATTTATCACCTCAGTGAAATTGAAACATAAATGACGGTTCACGTGTAGCGTTGTTTCGTAGAGACTGTCACCCCGGTCTTTCAGAGTAGCAGCGCATCTGCGACCACCATTCAATAGAGCAGTTACTAACACATACTAGCTATCGTACTATCTTGTGCTAACTGAACTGATCACGCTAACCATACTACTTCCGTTTACCATTTGATACTAAGCAATTATTTATAATTTTTTTATTACCTGACAATGACACTGCTGTTCCTAGAATCTTGTTCACGTTCGATTGCGAATGTTAAATTAAAAAAAACACGACAAAAGCAGTTG
This sequence comes from Parelbella ahira ahira, assembly GCA_018244795.1. Lineage (NCBI taxonomy): Eukaryota > Metazoa > Arthropoda > Insecta > Lepidoptera > Hesperiidae > Parelbella > Parelbella ahira. Next base: position 3,589 of record DWME01005723.1, on the reverse strand, counting down.
CACTAAGCGTCAGAAGTAAATAAAATAATGCTTCTTTTTCTGCTGTAATATGATTAAAAACACAGAAGAATAGATAGAATACGACCGAGAAGATATTTAAGTTCACCGATGTTTCTCTATATTCTGTGACATTCCAACAATACGACAACAAAGATGTAATTAATACCGTAAAACAGTTCCAAAGTTATAAATAATACAGAACATGATAGGAACGAGGAATTTCAAATGCAATTTCCTTCTATAACTGATTTATACCATCTCTTGCAACCATAGACTCAAATTGAATCCGTTGCTTGGCATCCACTAAGCTTATTATCGTACTTTCTTTCTCGCCTGTTATTTTTCAAGAGAAATGTTAAAGTTCCTTAGGTTTATGGATTTAACGGACTTAGTCTTTTGAAGGATTATATTAGATTCTTCGATAGAAGATGAATTTTAGGTGAATTTGTTATTTTTATTAAAGAAAATCTTACAGGTTTTATGTTCTTAGATACGTCCTAATATAATTTTATTAAGTTTAGCAATATTTCAGTCGCTAATATTTAAAAACTTCAGAAAATATAACAACTGTATACTTTATATACCTACACGTACATATCTATCAAAAGTACTATCAGATGAATTACATTAAAATATATTAAAACATCAAACTAAAAGCAAAGTGAGATATCCATTCGATTCTTCAGTCGGCTTTTAGCGGGGACCGATATTAATGGGTTGTAAAATACTAATTACGGACTGAACTCGAAAGCGTTAACCCAAAATAAAGCTAAAGTACAAACGAAAGCCCGAACTATTCGACGGAAAGGGAGATAAAAGTGTTTCGTAACATATTTTAGTGTCGATATAGTTGGGCGCAGGGACGACGTGTTCAATCGTCACAGAGTAACGAGTAACGCGCGATGAATACAATCAATAACGAAATAACAAAGTCAAATTGTAAAACATTTACCTGCAATAAAGGCAAGCGCTATAAATGCTATAGGTAAGCAGGAAGTGCATAAATTAACCCGATGTCTTTTGAGACTTATTATATCGATGTACTAAAATATAAACATAACATAATGTGCTGTTTCTTCAAATATTAGGCGAAGGAGTGAAACAAAATAAAATTAAAAACTTAAATTAGTCGTCAATTATGTTGTATTTGTTGGAAATCGATACACCAAAATGTTGGGAACTTACATATCATACAACATATGTTGGTAACTTTTATAATATACATACGCATACAATTATTTATTTATTTTAGTAAATTAATTGTCATCGCCAGACACTCACGTGCTGTCTATCAAACGTGTTTGTGAAGCGTGGATCTATAAATTAGGGGTGTAGGAACAAGCTCAGTATAATCATGTTTTTAATGTCGCTCACACAGCTTTAACTTTAAATAACCGGTCGTTAGGCGACTCGTTGCCGGATTATAATTAGTTAACAGTTTGAACTTATTCAGTTAGCGCATCTCGTTCAAGCGACGGCGTCAAGTTTTCTTTATTTTTGTCGTTCCTTTGCAGTAGGTACTTAGGTAAATCTAGGAAGACCGGAGCGAACAACTATTAATCTTTTTTGTAACTAAGCCCAGTGAAGTCTTTAAAAGTGTTTTCTTTTAACTTTTCGAATGTCCACACAAAAGCAGTGTTGTACACAGATTCGTGCATAAGACAATAAATATTTATAACAAAGACGATTTTGTCACTGAACAAGTTTCAGATTTTTAACTAGGAGCTGACTTTTAATAACTTTAATGTAATGTTCATTAATTTTGAAATAATTTAGTCATATAAACTTTTGTTGCGATCAGATTTATAATTTCATTCTACTATAATGATTAAATAGAAAATATCCATTGAAATATTATATTTTCCTGTCGAAAATTTTATATTACTTATACCTTAATAAGATGTTCACGGTTCTAAAATAGCAAGAGATGGTTTAATTTTAAAAACAAAATCTTTAAACGATGAAATAATGAAAGACAGACAAATACATTGGATTTCTATGCTAACGAAGTCACGGTTAACAACTAATAAAAATTGGAATGCTGTAAATAATTTTTCTGTTCATTTCGGAAACATTTTTCAAAGAAACATTTTAAAAGCCAATTGTCGGATTTATTGCACAATACAACTTCCCGAATCGCCGAATGTGATACGTGTACCAACTAAAAAGAATTTCATAAAATTCGAGCAAATCTAGAAAAATATAGATAACATTTGTTTACCTAAACAACAAATAGCCATAGTCCAGGTACTTCAAGCAATAAACTTTATATTAACGTGGGAACGAAATAACTAAGAGATGATCTCGAAACGTGCTTCTGAAAATTCCTTTGATACCTTCGTGAAGACGATGTTCCACTAAACGGCTTATTAAGTAGATATTATCTATTCATCGAGTTAGCTTTAACACGAATTGCTAATACGATTAATGCTTGCTGTATAACAAATTATCAAATCTGGTATAACTGAACAGCCCCACTTGAATAGGCAATCTAAGTTATCATTGGTTGGAGCAGGGTTTTCACACATTACAATACTGTGTAGATGATCCCTCTCTTATAATACAGTTAATTAATATCAATTGATTGTCGAGATATTATTAATAAAATCATTGCTAGGAATTATATTTAAACTTAAGTCAAAGATCTGCACCGTATTAACAACAATGTAAGCGTATGTCCAGCGGGGGCTTTTGGCAGCCTAGTGATGTGTGTATATGAGAAAAAGAGCAAAAAAGCTTAAAAAGAACAAACTACAATAGATGAAAAGATGTGATCTTTTTGATATTATTCAAATGTACATGAGAGCACAGCAACCCTAACGTAGCAGCTATTGTGAGAGCTCCACTGCAATGGAGGCAATGAAGCGTAGTTCGAGATAAGCGTTGTACGATGACCGAAAGATTATTATTATCATCGCGGCTTTGTCGGCGTAATTTGATGCAGACAATCCCGCGGCCAGTGTAAGTTATTACGACATCTTAATAAGCGTTTACGACTGTCTATTCCGTACAAATTCGTGTTTCATTTTGTTTAAACTCAATTTGAACGTTGCTTTTCGTAACTTGCGCTCATAATGAAACATTAGTAATGAGGTCGACGCCACCCGCGTGCTAATCTGCTGTGGGATATGATTTGTAGCTAATTGTTATAGATTTAACACAATTTTGATACTTTCAAAGCTTGTAATGAAGTTATTTCATGAATCTTTATAAGAAAAACAGTAAACGAAACAAAGTCAAAAGAATTAATAGACTCCAATTCGAACGGGGATGGGCCGCCTACCTGTTTATTGTGATGAGTTGGGAAACATCAATATATCTTGCCGACGAAAAAATTTAAAGGAATGTTCTCCCCGCACCAACACGGCGTGTGTATAAAAAAACATTGGGAATGCCTGATTAAAATGCGCACCATTCCGAGACCCGGAGCGTGGTGACGGCTCGTGGGACTAGATTAGTTTCGGCTACACTTTATTTTTTCTCACTCAACTTACGCGGACCGTGCGCCGATCATGTTGAACTGCTAAATAGAATTAGATAGTCTATATTGGCTGCCATTCCATGACGTCTTCAATTAGGTCCTACGGAA
>DWME01005722.1:0-14527 GCA_018244795.1 Parelbella ahira ahira | reverse complement strand
AAATTTCAAATTGATCAGATTTCTAGAAACCGGTGAAAATTGAGCTCAAAGATTCCGTTACATACATACATACGACTTAAGCTAATATAAAGCGTATAATAATAAGAACTGCCCTATAAGTATCTTAAGTAAGGGAATTATTTTGAATTCATTCTACTTAGGTTTTGAGTTCTTGCTGAATGTAATACAGAACAGCTTTACCGCTTTAGCAACTCTGCCAAGGTGATCGCTGATGGCTAAAAACAGCGGCTGCAGTTGCTTCTCGTTGACTTCCCCCACGGTCTTGGCAAAAGTTTCATCTACACATTGTCTGAACTGGTCTACATTCTCATGAAAAGTCTCGAGGAGATCCAGAGGCGCGGGCGTCGTGACGTCTCGTCGCGCGAGTGCTTCAATCTGAAATATTTTGATAATATTTTTTATTTAGACTCTTTAGGTTGAATCAACCGGAAATGGAAACAGCTGGTCTTAGAACTTCTTTATAAGATAAAGCTTAAAACTTCTTAACATCTATCTTTCTTACTTACATTTTCTCGAATAAATTTTTGATAGTGGCTGGGAGTCGGGATCTGTTCTCGATATATGGCAATAGGCTCATTTCCCATTTCAACTGTTGAACCGTGTAAGTGTCTACCCATTTGAGGATTAGATTCGTAATGTTATATTACATTCTTAATATCACATACCCTGCATACGTTTTTGGTGGGTTGAAATAAGGATTTTTTGTTCATGGAACTTGAATTGACGAATGTTCTTATAAAATATATTCTGATAACGAGACTTGAAGTTATAAGTATGAAAATACATCACACAAAATTTTCTTTTACTTTCTCACAAATCTTAGAGCACTTCAAATGCATATTCAAAATAAACAACAAACGATATACCCTTGGACTTCTGGCTCATCAAATATTTACTTAGTATTGAATAGCACAGTTATGGATGCAAGGATGCATTATTTGCAATCATTGTGACACGAATGATGTAATGTGTACAAAACATGTTAGTATCTTAGCATAAATAAAGTACATAGTACGTGTAATAACTAGAAATATAAATTAATAGAGATTTTCTGTAAAGATAGATGCATACAAACAGGTAACAATTGCAAGTGGCCAAGTGTATTATTCATGGACACATGTGACAGTCATTGAAGTGGACCGTCAGTCCACTCGTCGGGCTGCCAGTTGGGCAACTAGTCGAGACATCCCGAAAAACGTACGTAAATTAAGCCGGTAGATATACATATGTATGTATATATATATGTGTCTAAAATCATGGACTATCAGTGTCAAATGATCATGATGGTGTTAGTGTTAGCTTTAATAAAACTAGTAAATCAGTATACATTTTATTAATACCCTCAGTATAAATGTAATATCACGCCTGTAATCCCAAAAGAGGTAGATAGACGAATGTAGTGAGCTCCCTTCTTTCACGTTATACATCCCAACATGGAATAGGTGGTTAGGCTATGGTCATACATCGGGCACAAATCTAGACTTTGAGGTAGTATCGAGAATTTCAAGTTAGAAAAGCCTGATAGTATCCGACCCGGGATCTAATCCAAGAACCTTCGATCAACCGTTACATTCGCAATCATTCAACCAACGAGACAATCTTGCTGTCAAAAACTGTCAGTAAAATAATTATCATAATATATTCACAGGAATCCTCACTTATTATTAAATTTAGTTACTCTCCGTCATGTTCAAAATTGGTTACAAGCCCGCCAGCACTTCCAATTATGTACAAATAAATTAACTCAATTTTTCGTATTTTAAGTCGAGACTAACGGTGTAAACGAGAAATACCTATCGGAAAAGTGAAATAAACGAAATCAGTGCATTGTGTTCCGCGCACACTTTGCTCTGTGAAAAATTAATTATTCTTGAGTTATTGCTTAATGAATTACCCGATTGTGCAGGCGGTGTGAGTGGCGAAATATTCATCAAAAATTCGTTCGATTGTTTTTTACGTAGGATTTTCTATATGAAAACTTTTTAATACTTAAAACACAATTGAAATTATTCTTTAAAACAAGTTTTTGCGGTTTCTACAGAATGAAATTTGTTCGTAATTGGCGCATAAATAACTAGACAGACACTACCTCTTTGGGGCAGTAAGGATGTAAAGATCATTGTTCCCTAGATCCAGAACCGGGACGTGTTTTTAAAAATTTAAATCAGTTCAATGACTACAAATACCTATATTTCGACAAGCGTAAAAAAGAAGTCGCAAATGTATGTCTTTCGATAATCACGTAATGGATATCTATAATCAGAAAAAATATCGGTTAAAAAAACTGGCACTTACGTCCGCCACGGCGCTGAATGCACACAACACCAAAATTATTCTTTTTATCATCCTGGAAATAAACTTGACGACGAATCGTAAAAGATGATTAAAGATGACTACCGGTAAACGAGCGTTTCGCTCCTTTATGTAGCAAAGTATAGTTCAGGTAAGGACGAATCAATAGAGAATCGCAATTACACACAAATGATTGGTAAAGACGAAACTGTCATTACTCAGTTTTGTTCGTGTATCAGTCTGTGTTATGCATCTGATCTATTGGCAAGTTTTGCTAAGGTTGAATTAATTATTTTTATGTGATGGCCATAACTTTGTTGGAGTATAGCACAATGTGGTATTATCATTTCTTTGTTTTACTAAAAGACCACTTATAATATCATACGCAAACATCCACATATTTTTATAAATAGTTTTCATTATCAGTTTAATTTTCATTCATTATAAAGAATTATCACGTATCTACTTAGTATAAAACAATGAGTTCAAAAGGTTCGGTAACAGACAAAACCAACAAATTTTTGCGCTAAAGTTTATTGCTAAATAATCAAAATTAAATTCTATGTTATTAATTCTAAGTGATGTTTCAACCTACTCGACATCTGATCCCGTTACCTGTTGATGCCTATTGTTGATTCACACGAAAATTTTAATTGAATTACCAATAATTTGATTTACATAAGGTAGAGACTGAAATGTATTAATAAGAAAGCGCAAATCATCAATAATCTTGGCTCAATTGATTGTACCGAAAACAGAGAGACTCAATTCTATTTTGTTGTATCATAATAGACACACAATCTGTACAGATTATTATCAGTAGCGTACGTAGCGAAACGAAATTGTACAGCTGATTTTCCCAATAAATTAATGCTTAAATATTGTCTTCTGACCAAATATCACAGTGTTCACAATATTTCCTAAATTGTTCACAATTTGAGAGGTATATAGTTCAATTCTTGTTTTCCTGTTCAATTTATTTCAACGAGTTGAATTTCCAATTGATCCAGACAATCTTCAGATCCACCGGAGTCAGATGCACCATTGAACTGAAATTAACGTACAAATATTATTATAGTACTTATAGAAAAAAAATTAAAATTTTCTACACAAAAATGTCAAAGACCTCGTGTGTTCATTCTCGTGACATCGATGTTGCTATATTCTTACAACGATAATATTGCTCGAAATATGATAACGCTTTTACGTCATGTAATCGTGTGCTATAATATTGATATCTAAACTTAGATTAATATTTTACCCAACTTAACTTAACCAACGTAACTTCATCGTTGTAACGCAAGAAGGGGTAGGCAGAGGAGGGAAGTACACTCCCACGTTTTACCAGTTACCTCCCACGATGGAACAGGTGAGTCTACTGCCATACACGCTTTATTAGTATTGTACACTTTTAAATTAAGGCACTTGGTTCATCGCTTATAAACAACGAAATAAAAATTAAAAAAAACATTTACCGTATTATCAGTTTAACGGATTTACCTTGCTAAAAACATATCATTTACAGTTAAAACATTTGATAATTTCATATTTTATTGTCAAGGTCTTCCTCACTAAGGATAAAGGTATTAACACTGTCAGACAAAGTACAGAAAGTGAAACGGATTACTCGTAATTATAAAACCCATGGCTTTTAATCAACCGCTCTCCATTCTGTGGTTTTCTCCTTTGAATAATTAACGCTGCGATAAAACAGCTTGCAGTAATGTTTATCTCGAACAAAGCCTTACACAGTTTCAATTAACAGATGCGTGGAACCTAACCATGCAAAAACACTAAAACTGATCTGCAAATTGTAATTCAACGTTAGAAACGTGGCGGCGCGCGTTTACCTGTTTGCCTATTGTAATTCTAAAAGGACTATGAACCCACTTCTACGGCAATGCTAAACGCACACTGTGACAGACTTATCGGTCAACGTCGATACGGAAAACCAAAACAAAAGATAACCGTTCAAAAGACAATATTCCCGATTTTTTTTACGTTTTATATTTGATCAAGAAATAACAAACGTACATTGGGGTATCTATGGAGAAATTACGTTTTTAACCTTGGGTATTAAGTTGAAATACCTACCTTGATATCGTTGTACGAGTACAAAATACACTTTTCATATAATTTACAATAGGGCAAACATTTCTGCTTAGCAGAAAATTAAACGCACATGAAGAAAATATCATAGAAGAAAAGTGTGGTTTATGTATGAGTGTGTAGACATGTATGAAGCACAGCTGAATGTCATTTGTTTTATATTAACTGTCTGTTAAAGAATAGTTACGAAATCCTCGTCGGTCTGAGTACATATCCAGCTCTTACTAAATAAATCAGTAGTTTGTATAAGAAAGAACATTGAAAAAAAAAACTGTTGGTTGAGACCATTCGATACCGGCGAACAGTTCATATGTACGACGGATTTAGTGTACGTAAGGCTTCAATGTTTGTTGCCTACACAAATACGAATGTAGAGGGATTGTTCTGTAACTTTAAGTACGAAGTCAAACAGGAAACTTTCCGAGTATGGATACGAATTACGCTTACATTCTGTTGACACGCAGTAAGCGAGACATTTTCAAGAGTAGCCTTTTACAAATAAATTTCCAAGGAAAAGATTAAACTTCTACCAGATGAAAATTTTCTAAAACATATACCTACCTACATCAATGTTTTATTACATTTCGACGCTATTTTACAAACTTGTTTTTGGTGAACAATACGTTACTTTTAATAACTACCTGTCAAATTTCACTCGAGAAGTTCTGACGTGTCACAGGCAATGAACCGACCACAAGGAGATTATAATGGATACATTTTTTTTCTTAGAATATTCAGAGTATTTTTGTAAAACATCTTGGATACGAAATTAAACACCTATTCATTAGTTTCAAAAATTTAATCGCTACTAGTGTTCATTACGAAATTAAATAACATATTTAAGAATAATTATACTACAAAATACCCCAAAATATATTTAACCATATGTGATTTTATAATATTTTTATAAAATATGTATTGGTAATATAAAATTCTATATAATTGGCTTCGAAAAAAGTAATGTAAATTATTGTCGACAATTTTTCCAACATTAATATTTCCTATGTAAAAATAATATATAATTGGATATTTTACGTCGAGCAATACTTGCTTTAAAATGGCACAAAATATAATAACCTTGCTTAGCACTGATCTGAAGAGAAATTCATAAAGTTTTGCGTTGTAAAAGCTATAAATTTTTCTTCAATACTTCATATTACATTATATTTATTTCTCTAAGTGAATTGATTATTCGAACTTTAAATATTTATATAGAATTCAAGTTAAAGAACTGTTTCAAAAAAAATTTAAACATTTTCATCAATTTTCTATAGTGTTAGAACTACCATCAATGGTCTCATCGTTCGGCTCACTCATCACTATGTCGATAATTCTTACCAAGAAGTTGAGATACGGCAGAACAGCGTTGAGTTCTGAATTGACCAGCTGATTTTCGTTTTCCAGGTCAGACATCACTGATGTCAGTTGATGGTTTGTGGCTAGGGATCCATTGTTTACGAACAAGTGGAGCTTATGGTCAGTTTCAGTTTGCGTATTGACCTGGTTTATCGTTGGGAGACATTGGGTCTGAAATGGAAGAACCATAAAATAACTTGAACCAGCCCAGTGGAACTGCATGACAAAGTAGTGACAGCCTAGTGCTTTGAAATTCAACTTCTCCTGACGATGGTTATGATTCAAATCTCTGGCGCACACGTCTTTACAGTAATCTTTATTATAAGAATAAATATCACTTGCTAAAACGGTTAAGGAAAAAGTCGTGAGAAAACATGCATAATTTAAAGTTTAAAAAAAAATTATGGAATTGCGTTATATTGTATTGTACGGGTCTGTTACTAATAATAATATATAATTTTTTAAAGTTTAATATATTTCGGATATTCCCAAAAACACATGTCTAGTGTCTAAGATGTTTAAATTTCTCGTCTGCAAGTTACGGTGATATTTACTATACTATACTATACAAGTGATTTCTTATAATAACATCAGGGTAAAAAATAAAACACGTTTATTTGAATTGCAAAAGAAAATGCCAGGAGAAATACGATCGCATCACAAAAAATCATGAGGTGGACAGCACAAAGTTCGTTTTTAATCTTTTGACACCTATTACGAAAAAATTGTAGGTACTGGCTTATTAGAACGATTTTTCCTACGGGATGTGGCTAGTATTTTACTGTCCAAAAAAGAAATGATTCAAATTAACGTAACTAATATATAAAATTACACTCAACGTTCTGTAATTTTTTTACAATTAAAACGATAAGAAACGCTTACGTGGTACACAACGGAAACAAGAAAAACGATGACACTGAATTTGAACATTTTTTTACATTAACAAGACTAGCACTAAACAGCGGATAATGAACTAAGCCTGTATTATATTAACATCTGTTTAAATACACCTAGCCCGTTATTGTTCCACAAAAGTCACGTCCAAGTTCAAATTATCTTCCGTACGTGGTAAACAACGAAATTGCGGTCGGTATTCAGAAGTAATACACTTGGCACGGAATGTTTATTTTGTTTTTCTTACGTTTAATTAATAAAAATGTTTTTGTTATTTTAGCGTTAATGCCTTTTGTACCTCGCTGTGTCATGAAGATTTTGCTGATTTTTTGGCTCTTAGTGTGTTCCTTAATATCATCCAGTAATAGGATTCGAGTATATATACATTTAATAATTAAATTCACACACCCATAGTACATAAACAGTATCCTATGTTTGTAGTTCGTAGTCTGAAGCAACAATCAAAGTTGCAGATGAACTGGAGAAAGGAATTGAATTTTTAAGAGTTTGACATGGCTTAATTATTTAAATGTATGTGTGAAGTGGCAGTGGGCTGGTCATATCTGTCGCAGAATCGAAAGCCGCTGAAACAGACGTGTTTAGGAGTGGAGTCCGCGACTTGGCAAACGTAGCGCAGGACGCCCCCCAGCTAGGTGGAGTGACGATATACGCAAAGTGGCTGGCAGTGGTTGGATGCGAAAAGCTGAATATCGAACTTAGTGGCGTGCCATTGGAGAGGCCTATGTCCAGCAGTAGACTTGAGTAGGCTGATAATGATGATGATGATGTACCTGTACAGTTATTTAACAGTATAGGGTGTATGTATAATTTGATATTTACATAGCTTACATTCTCTATAATACGTATGTGATCTATAAGAATAGTCTTTGTTATTATAAGTATAGAACTTATTATTATCCATACATATACTTCAACGTTTTGTAGTTGGTTATACCCCTTCTTACAAGCAAAATCTTCTAGATCTTGTGGGTAACAAGACACACTCGTTTGGAATATAAAATATCTACTGTCGGTACGAAGAATTATAAAACATTGTATTTTCCACATGATTGGCAAAGACTTAGGAAATGAGAATGAAACAACTGTGTTAAAAAAGCCATTAATTTAATAAGAAATGTTATTATTAATAACTTGTTTAATAATCATTCGATAAATTACACTCTGACATGAAATATGTGCTAGCAATTACATAAATTACGAATAAGCAAAATCTAGCATGACTCCTATACTACTGATTAGTGATTGTTACCATACATAAAATGTCAAGATCGACAAGTAATCGCGTGAACATTACTGTAATGTTTATGAATGTTTTCTCTATCTGAAAGCGTGTCCAACCCGTGGACGTCTCTAATACGATAAACACGTATTCACTGATAAAATCGTACGTTAGTTTGTATGTAGCATAATATAGAAATGTGCGTAATATACACGTATATACAGATAAGGATGAATGACTTGTTTTGCATGGAAAATGCGTTTTCTTGAATCGCTTAAACTCACATAGCATCACGTGTGTAATCCCTGAAGGGGTAGGTAAACGAGTGTTGTGCACTGCCACGTTTCACCAGTTACGTTTATGTTCCACAATTACAACAAGTGGATCAACAAGGCACTCGAATTATTCTCATTGACTGGCTGAATTATGGAACGAATTACATAATTGTTTTAGAAATATAAGGGAACCATGTCAGGTCTGTGACGATAAAGATATTCGGTCGAGTTATCTGCCCGCCCACTAAGGGTTCAGGCGCAACGATATAATAGTAAAAAAAAATCCCGAGTGTGATCCAATCATCTGAAAATAAATATTCTTAGTACTTTGACGTCACACTCACACAAAAATGATAAGTATAGAGGTACGACGCTAATAAAGTTTAGCAGTACGTCGTTGCAGCTAATCTTATCAGAGTGGTTTTCGTAATATCTTTGTAAGAATAAAAACAACGAGTTAAAATAATACCATTTTATGAACTCTAGCGACAAAAGGAACAAGATATGATTTTTAATTTATGCTCACGAGCCCGTTTCAAGTTTATTTCACATCTTGCACTTTGCATATTAAATTTATAATATTCTTCTATTATACTCGTATTATCTACTAAATAATTAGCAAACGTTAAAATTCTATCTGTATTTCTAAATATACATATCGTTATCAGCTATCTGGGTATGATTGTACAAAATCCGCCAACTGTGGGATTAGATGACCGTGTTTGAGTTATCCCAAGATGTTTGTTGTCATGATACTAAGCTACTCGGATACTCAAAACTATACCCGAAACTTGCCAGTTATGGGAAACAGCCCGTGCCCTGTAGCAGATAGACCCAATTAGATGTTATACGGCCTTATTGTAATCGTGGCGCTTGTAACTAATTTAAATGTCGCGATATGACATAAGCCTGGTGCAATATGGCTCGTTAATTATGGTTTTGTGTATTTATCGCACGATAAATCTTGTTAGCAGACGCTGTTGTCACTATATTGCTTAGCGTTGTGTTGTTATCAATACTCTTTCATAATAGAATCATGTAATACCCTCATTATAATTATACAGGTGAAACTAGCTTTATTATTAGATAGGTATGTACCTAATTATAAGGAGCAAATAAATGAATTGGTGGAAATTAAACTTTGATTTCCAACGCTTGCAGTAATATTATTTTATAGATAACAAAGTCGTTCATTTACTGTTATCGTAGTAATAATCGTCGTACAACGTCGAAAGAATAACAATATCTTTGTATATGTAGGTACATTAACAAAAGCGTTAATTACCAGTGTATTTTGCTGGAGAAACATAGAAAATAAATCAGCTAATACACAAAAAATATAGGCCTATATTTTCGACAGATTGGAATGACAGATCTAAATTATCAAAAAATATTTTTACTATTATTTTCTTAACCAATAAATCTGAATACTCCCAAATTTTGTATTGAAAGTCCTATCACGTATACAATATTACACAGTTATGGTACAAAGGATATCATTTCATAAGACACTCATTAGTCCTCATCAGAGGGGCTCAATCGTTACGTGTGATGCGCAGACCAAACTGTTACTGGGGACACTGTCATATTGTCCTTCGTAAGGACAGTTACCATGGCACAACCTGGAGATACCGCTTACAATATACTAATTCCACATAACACAGCTTTATAATCGTACAGTATGTAATTTCAGCAAGTCTTTTATTAATCTTTGAACGATTAATATATATTATAAGGTTGATTAAAAAGTTGCAAATTGATCAGCTAACGTCTTAAATTTCCAAAATGTTTTAAATTAATTATTTATGTTGTGTTATTTTAAGTCTCAATACGTTATAAGAGAAACATTGTTAATGACAAAAATATGTCTGTTACCCGGAATTTCGGTTGTGCGTAAAATTTAATAATGCTCATATATTTTATTTGTCTGCTTATTAATTTAGTGATAAACGTAAATTGGTTATTATAGGTAACCAAGGACGTCCCATAAGATATCTAAACACCAAGTTCCTCAAAATCCGCTCAGTAGATTTACGGGACAACATAAGATAAAGTTCATTACTATCACGTTTATAATGTTATTAAAAATACCATTGATTGTTTATAAATAAAATATTATGAACTAAATCTATTCTCATCAAAAGTATAATATATCGGTCAAAAGATTTATTAAACGTATATAAGAGTTCTTCGTGAATATCAACGTCAATCATGCCTAATACAGGACATTTTCATAGCCATAAGAAGAATTGCTGCAGATCCAATGGCTCTAAGGACTATTTCCGCAGTACTAATAACGATTTTCCACCGTGTGAAACTAAAGTATGACGAATTGTATCGTCACCCTACATCATAAGTATGCGCGTCACGCGTACGTCGTCTCGGATAGCATATTCTGGAACAAAGGACTTTCGACAAACTTTGTTAAAGTATAAGATAGGGCATAAAATATCGCACAGTTTTCTTTTCGAGAAAATTGAATATTCATGTCGCTACGATCTACCCCCGATACAAGCGCTCGATAAGACCATTATATTGAAAAGAGGATTTTTCAAACTTTCACGAATTGTTCTCTGTTATATGTGGACTATATTCGTATTTGTTTTATTTCGACGTGCGCGATTGATGCTGATAAAACATGATAAATACCACAACATTTTATTTTCAGAAGAGTAACATCACGCCTGTAATTCCCGAAGGGGTAGGCAGAGAAGTGTGTACACTCGAACGTTACACCAGTCACATTTACGTCCCATGGAATAGGTGATGAGCCTATTTCCATACATAAGAGATCTTTATCTTATCATATATTTTTAAGTAATTTAACGAAAAAACCTGCCGATTTTGCGGAGAAACATGTGAAATCGTTTTAAATTTCTGCCCATTATTTACATATATCACAGTTCCAAAGAAACAAAATGCTTAAACTATAAATGACAAGTCTCATCAAAATTTCTTAGTTTTATGAACAGCCATAAACACAGATTTGCACGTTGAAGTCGTAAATAAGAGATAACGGCTTCGTCTTAAGCATAATCGACTTATGGATCAGGCCTTATTCGCCGGGTTAAAATTTTGACGTAGAGTTCCTTAATAATATGCCGCTTAACGATTCTTCCAAAACAAATTCTTTCCAAAATATACTGACCTATCCTTTTTCGAAAATCATCAAAAGGGCAATATGGCTACGGCGATTATACGTGTCACTACTTGGCACAATTATCCTCTGCAGCTTTGGGAAGCCCGTAGCATTCTTCACCACGTTGCTCCAGTGTGCACAGGTAAAGTTAGGTTATTTGTTATTTCATGTGTCAGTTATTTTTAAACTGGTTATAAGACAACAGACAAGCTTTACCACCTTCGCTTAAGGCCAATAATTAAACACAACTGGTCTAAATGTTCTCCGTTGCAAGAGAATACTTGTTAAAATTTGCCACTAACGGTTATCGAACCAAAAGTTGAATGCACCAAGTGTGACTAAACTACAGAATGCTTGAGATCTGCACAAGCGTTAGAGCTACGAATTATCTTGTGATGTTTGGTGCTTCATATTATAAATCTTAATTTATTGAATGCAGAATAAAAAGTACCAGTCCCCGAATATTTCATTACAACTAACATAAGATACTAAGATGAATGGTGGGTCGTACAAATATATGTAATTCGTGCCCATGACAATTCTTTGAGAGTAATACGGGTACGGGCATCAAACTTCGTACGGACGGAAAGTTTGACGGATAAGATTTATCTTCAGACTTATCTCGTTCCCTTGTTTGTTGACAATGTACACTTGGCCTCGGCAATGTTGAAGGATGACTATTGCATTACTATTATGTTTATTTTTAATTGGGTTTGTAAATAAATCAGTGTAACAAAATCATGATCGTCCAATTGAAAAAAGCAATACGAAAACGTTTATTAGATATTATGCAATCAGAGTCGTCTGCGGACACACGGGCGGGAACACTTGCCGTCGATACATTAGCAAAGATTAATAAATCGTACTATGGAACATTACATTTAAGTTTTAATTCAGCTTTCAATAACAATACAATTTAAAAAAAAGAATACTAATATTTTTTTAAATGTACCAATACAATCAGTAAAGAAATATTACTAATAAAGGCTTCATAAAATATGAACACCTAATGATTATTGCAGCCAATTTCAGACACAATAATTTTTAAAAAGAAATAATACAAAGTTCATTACTTTGTTAATTGAGGTAACTCAGCAATATTTAAAGGTATCTTTGTTATATCGTATATATGTAGCTTTAAGCTTCTATGTTTCTTGTAACTGAAATCGACTGAAATAAAATTCAGCAAACTTTGTATTAAGTACATTGGAAATCAAATTATTATAAAATTTTGATCAACAACATTGTAAACCCTTGGGAACAATTAGATCAAATATTAGAACAGTTGAAAATTCTTAAGATCACACAAATGATAATTTTCATTTCGTTTCGAGGCTTTAATTCAATTTTATTACAAGTATAAGATTTATTAGTTCACAGTTTTATTAAATTGCAAAGACGTTGATTAAATCAATGATGTATATTTCGTAGTCTTACTCTGAAAAAGATTTGGCTCAATTCTGATGTCCTGTTTTAAAAACTTGGAATAGATATGTATAGGTTTTGTTTATAGATATTTTGAAGGAAACAACTTATTGATTGGAACAGTTACTCACAGCTGTTTCTTAATTAAGCAATACATCGAGATCCAGTCTATTCAAACAGTTACTGGTGTGAAGAGCAATTAAAATAGAAATACAACTAATTAAGGACACATTTGAGAAAGATAAAGTGTTAATAAAATGTTCACAATTAATTGCAATTTTAACTTATATAACGCAAATTACAAGTTTTTAGTTATTTTTGTATATCCGTACCTATATCCATTATAACACTAGACGAAATATTTTCATAATTTTCCAGATTCTTTGTAACTAATTGTACTGAAACCTATTTTTTGTTATTTATATAAGTATACGTAACATCACGAATGTGATCCTCGAAGAGGTAGGCAGAGGAGTGTAGAACACTCTCACATTTCGCTAGTTACGTTTATGTCCCCCTATGGAGGAGGGTGAGCCCGTTGGCATACACCGGGCATAAATCCGGACTTAAAGCCACTACCCAACTCAGGGAGGAACGCAAGCCCACTCGATCAGTAATCGCGCTTGTGACCACTCGACCGGCGAAGCGGGTATATAAATTATCAGGAATTTTTTCTCGAAAACTACCAATAACTATAGCTCTACTAAATAATTACAAATTCAATTCATATAACATGGGAATGAATGCCACATTCTATAAACTGGAGGACAGCAAAAGCAGCACAGCTGTTCAGCAGAAAAAATATATGCAACAGGTTTACTATCGCAGGAGAAACATTTTAGTTATCACCTTTTACTTAGTTAACACACTTATTGTTTAACGACACTTTTTAATACGGGTACATTATTTTCATTTGTAAGTGACGTCATCAGCGTGATGACCACACGTGAAGCGTATTATTATAATCGCATTTTGACATAGAATAATGTAAGGTACGTTTGTTTGTGGTTTTCTAAGAGATTGTTACAATAACAGAGGGCGGTCGCTGTGGATAGCATTATACTTGTCACGCGGTGGCTTATTGGAAACGTGGCTATGTCGTCGTGAATTTTGAAGTATTGTGAAATGTATTACATATTTGTTTACGTTTCTTTCGTTTGTTATGTTATAAATCTGATTATCCGCTTATTTTCTAACGTACATTCTAGTATTTTTTAATTGTACAAAGGTTTGGAGATTTTTAAACCTTCCCCTTTTATGTCTTTACTAGCGAAAACCCCACATCTATACCTATCATCTACGGGTACTTAAATGTGTTGTGGTTAGAATGTTGAATGGGCAAATACACAAGGATACATTATACTCAAGAGCAATAATATATAATGTGCTTGTGATTAGTTAAGTGATACCTATACATATGTATAACTCTTTGACATCGGATATCTACTGATTTTGTATTACCGTGTCTGTGCTACCGCGCCTGTTACTACGTCACCTGTAGTGGCTAATATACGACACACATTGCACATATGCCTGTTTTCTACTTAAAAAATATAGATAAATAATAATAGCAATAACACATTGGAATAATATCGACGGGATTTAACTTGAAACGTATTTCTCCTAATGATCTATACTTCACGAATGAAATGTGAAGACTCTTCAAATATTAACGTTTGTGTTTCGCAAGCTAACTTCGACTAAGGGATACTTAATGTGTAGTAGATTTGAGTATGCTGGTTTACTCGCTCGACTTTGCCATTACGAAGGTTGATA
>DWME01005721.1:0-14528 GCA_018244795.1 Parelbella ahira ahira | reverse complement strand
GAACGAAATATACGGGCGTAGTTAGTTGCTTTGATACTTGCGACTATAATATTTTCATGATTTAACGAAATCAAATTGGTGTGATCTCGTTTTTAATATAACAACTACTACAAGGATTATGCAAGTCATTATTAGGTACTAAGTAGTAAGTATATATCGCCACGCCAGGTCCGTTACGAGCACCTTCCTTTAATACCTTTTGATCGTTGTACCACCAATTTTCCTACTAAAATATACGCAACACGAGCAATTCCGTTTAAACTGCATATCACGTAATATTCAAGCAACTATACTGCGACGAAATATAGTAGTAATGGATTACTCACATGTCTTGTGTGTATATAAAAATTATGTATATTTTAAAACTCCACACAATATTACCGGTTGTAGGTATTTTTACGGTAAAACCACTTACTTTGAATAATAATACAGAAATAACCCTAAGAGATATCATAACAAACACTCGTCACAGACTTCGTTCACAATAACACAATTCAGATAAATTCTTCCATTCATCCGCAGACAGCACAGATACATTGTAACGATTCTGATAATTAATCATTTTTAACATCAACACCCCGAAGCTTCCAAGAAATCAGCAAAACGTTGATCACATATCTTAAAGTTCCGAACCGGTTGTCAGATCGCGAAGTTCAACGGCGATTACTTTTCAATACATTACCGAAACAACACAATGCAAAAAAGTTGCATAGCGACTAAAATAATCACAGCGATGACGACTTCGCACATTCTCTTTACTGTTCTTGAATAACATTTACATACGTCCTACACCGTCCCGCCCCCTCTCTCTCAGTTAAAGCGTTCGCTAAAAATACTAGGAAACTGGGATATTATTAAAATGCACTGATAGTTTATAAAGGTTAAATGAACGTCCTCAAAGAACGATCTCAACCCCGATGCAGTTACAAGGTAAAAACCCCTCAGGACAATGTCCAACATTGCACTTAGACAGGCTGGTGATGATGATGAGTGTACGCAAAGATACATTGCATGTTTCGTCGTAGGTTCATTGAAATTAACTATACTATGGGTTATGTAAATTTAAAGACAACGATCATAATCATTGTATTCTTTAGTTCGTTCCATTTGAATTGGTTTTTAAATCAAGCTCGATGTACACACCCGAATATCACGTTGAGAAAGTTATTTGATTATAAATAGGATCGACTCGGTCAATCGTAGCTAGCCCCGAACCCTCTTCAACACGTAAGTGTTAATAAATAAGCGGAAGTTCCCTAGGGAGCCCCGCTAGCAGCCCCTCGATTACTCAAGAGAGGGGTGCATCCGATGAAGGTTTCGAGAGCCCTAAGGTCAAAGCCAACCCCTAAGTGGTGTTTAGTGGGTAAGGCACGTACTACACGTGAGTCCTACATATCCCACTGCGACCGGTCGCAGTGGCATGCATGAGCATTCACCACCTCCCTCCCGCATGGAGGGTTGCCCTTTTTTCAACTTGTCTGGGCGCAAAAATAAAGGAAATCGAGGACAGTCTTCATTCAGTCGCGGCATTGCGCGCACGTTTGTAAATCCATAATTATATATATTCGTTTGCATCCTCTTGTTTTGAGATTTAAGTCACACATCTCGTTGGAACTAAATATTCTTTCGACTAATAAGGTCAAAATAAGGGTTTTCAATGTCCGAACATTATTTTTTACGCCCATACCATAAATTATAATTATGAAAGATAATTTATTACTTACAATAATTTCTAATTTATCTTTCACATTTTAATAGACAATCCCACTATAGTTCACTTTTAACAATTATACGAGTTCTACTACTGAGCACATATCATACTGATTAAATCATTCAGCCAGTAGAGCTTGTTTTACCACATATGTACAGGCAACAGGTACATGTAATTTGGTTTAGAGTGATTGCGCCCAAATAAAATTATGTGAGAAGTTTGCAGAAACTTTCCTAACGCTCCTATTGTTAGACTCCGAATATCTCATTCTAATATACCAAGTACTTCTTACTACTATATTTTCTTGGATTAACTTCGCCTCGTAAATACAGCTCTAGTTTTTCTTAAAGCCGTTAATAAATTCCACTCTAATTAATACTGCGGCTTATAACCGTTGTAACATATATTTTATACATAAATATGCGTTATGCGTATGCATTAATGAGTGTATTCCTTAAGGGTGCCCCTATGAGGTATACTGTCACATTTTATACAGTAATGAATTTCGAAAGACATTTTATGTATGAAGTGTATGAAGTAGCGGGATAAATATATAACGATAGAGGTATTCAAAACTCGGTATTCTCTACCTACCTTGGGGTAGGTACCATTAGGGACCTGACGTGACGATAAAATGATAATAGGTACCATTAGGGACCTGACGTGACGATAAAATGATAATAAGTCAACTTAAATATGTTTTGTTTAGAAGACAGTTTGCAAAAAATTATGTACGGTACTGATGAATAAAACACATTACAATGTCAGACATTTATAAAAACAAGCCACGTAATCTTCATATGTATTTATGTAGATATAAAAATATGTTCTCATGTTATGTATCATGCATCTTATCCTACACTTTTCTGCAAACGGAAGGCCAATGTTTTGTGTACGTTACTCCTCCAATTTCCTCAATTGCATACGCCCTGTCTCTCACTTGAAACATAACAGATTATACCTAGTGCGCTTAAAACACTGGATTATTAGTAGCAGTAATGCAACTTAATATAGTTTCAGCTTCTTCCGTTCCGTTCCGTTCTTCCTACCGAACAATAACTCGAATTTCCACCAAAAATTAAACTGGGAACTGCAAAGTAAGCCAGAAACAAAGTAAGATTCGCGATCGGAATCGCCAAAATCACGCTAATCAATGATTAAAGGCAAAATATAACAAAAATTTTTGCCGAAACTAACGCACATCACTAGACTTATTCAGTAGATTATTACGTTAATTTTACGGATCCTTAATTTAAAAGTCCATCAAACGTACCTAAAGTAGTTATTTCTTAAGCATACAATCGCCTGTAATCTCCAAAGGGGTAAGCAGAGGAGTGTAGTACACTCCTACGTTTCACCAGTTACGTTTAGGTCTCCTGCTAATCCTATTGCCATACAGCGTCCATAAATACAGACCCCGAGCCACTACTAGAAATTTCTACTAAAAAATCTAAGTTACAAAAAATCTAATAGTACCCGACCCGAGATTCGAACCCAGGACCTCTCGAAGTCGGGCTTGCAACCACTCGACCAACCAGGTAGTCGCAAGTCGTAGACATAAAAGTTCATGAAGTTGGCGGAATTTAAAGAAAGTTGTGGGGTAAATAATGGGTTTCTCTTTAACAACCTATTGTTAGTCGTTATTCATCTCTTTCAAATCATCGTTACTATTTAACCTGTTCGCTATACCCATAAAAAGTTGCCGATAACGATGCAGACTTTGTCTACGAAATAGCAATTATCTGACAAGTATATCTCTACAAATATTGTATGCCAACTACAGTGTATTACCTGGAGATCGTTAAAATAGATAATGTTTTAAATAATTTAAGTTTTAATATACATTTGAGTATTCATATTACAAAGTTATTATATACGTAGGTATATACTTTGATCTATATTTTTAATAAAGCACTATGCGAAAAGCAGTAGACAGAAGCTAGATACGGCTAGCAGCGATCAGTGTGATGCCAGTCATTATAGGCTTAACTCCAGCGGTAGCCGAAATTGGATAACGATAATGATGATAATACGGAACAAAAAATTATAATAATTCAATAAAATTGTATTAAATCTTAGGATACTGAACCAATTACAGAATGTTCACAAAACAATTTTTTGGAATATTTTTTACGTGAACCACTAACAGTGCTACAAGTGAAAACACATCAAGTTCGTATTGTTAATTCTAAATCACCCATTGTATTGTCAATTCTGACAATCACATACCTGATTCAGTAATACCTATATGTGCAATGGCAACTTAAAATAGATAATGCGATTTAAAAATTAACAACGACACGTCCTCACTTGACAAATTTAGATCGTATACTAAAAATTACGCAATACTAGAGGGGAAGGGATGTGGAAAGTGATAGGTGCCCACCAATAGTGATTTACGTCGCCATCTTTTAATTTTTTATTACTTTTACAATTCTAATCTGCCTGGACTTCACACAAGTTTTATGTTAGTGTATAATGTTCCGGAGACTACCCTGCATACGACACATAAACTCACAAATTTGGGCACCGTTCCTTTTAATAGTACTATCGATTCAGACAACAATTTTCTTGATGTACACATAATACAAAAATATATTCGATAATGATATTATCTGAAATTTGACACTTAATTGAAGTACAACCTTAGTGTAACAGAACTGTCTACAACTAGTTGGTGCTAATTCGCTGAATCACGCTGTAAATCGTACAATGGTGCGATTGCATCCTAAAATTTCAAGTATGTATTAGTCTTACATAGAATCTCTTTGTGCTCTCACTCGCACTCTCTGTCTCTATCTCTCTGTACATGATCATGTAAGCAAAATTGTATTACCAAGCGTGGATAAAGGAGTTATTAACAAATTGTCATTGTTTGCTTTAAGTTGATTTTAAAGTGTTGTTTTATGATACACTGAATTCATGTTTAAAGTGATCACGCAAACAGAGACGTAATCATACCTAGTACAGAAGAAATATTAAATATATGTATGTTTTTTACAAGTATTAAAAGATAATTATATTTTTAAAGAAATTCCAATAGTTGGCTTAATAATATTTATCCTATTGTATTATTGCGCTAATTAAAAAATATATCAAGTAATATTAAAGTACTTTGGTATCCGTAAATTAAGTGAGAGTTCAAACTGTAAATAGGAAATCTGAAATACAGAAATGTCCATAACCAAGTATGCTTACTTTAAAACCTACAAACATTTTTCCTCAGTCAACAAATTAATTGCGACTGTGGCTTACTGCTAAATTACCAAAAAAACTGGTACTGGTAAATTACCAAAAAAAAAATTCTTTTTAGTTTGTTAACAACGCGAGTGTAAATTGAATAAATGAGATATTTATCATTAATAAATAATACATTTCCTGCTCATTGAACACCATTAGGTATCCACAATTCATTCCTAATTTGAAATTCCCTTCCCGCCTATTTTTAATGATACGGTGCACACCTACTTAGTTTATTTCTACATCACTTTTAACTTATAATACAATAAAATATTACTATATTATATTAAAAATAACATATGTATAACACTTACATTATTAAATTTTCAAGCGTCCGCTGTATTCCTCGCTTGACAAAAAATAATTACAATGACACCATGTAATTTGGAATCAGTAAGTGTAATATTGCAAAGACACGGTAAAACGTTTTGTTTGTTTTATAAACGACACAAATTATTAAATGTAATAAATTACCTAACTTCGTCTGCTAACGAAAATTTAGTACCGTTTACATAAGAAATGTGTCTTAAAATCACAGCATTATCGTCGACTGGCCTCACAAAGCACCTTTGGAATGAGGTTGCCGACGAGCTATATGCATAGAGTCGCATAATTAAATTCTTAACAAGCCATGTTAGGTTATATCAGAATTTCTTCAGGTCGTACGATAGTAAGACCAGCTGTCAAAATGTTCATCTTATAGCGCTTTAAGCGTGTTTACAGTGAATGTATTTGTATGCTTTTATTTTTGTGTAGCACAATCACTTTTTAATTTTAACTAATGAAATATTGATAGAACACAAAAATGTTAGTTTAGGTATACAGAATATTATTATTAAAAGTCTGTGATAAAAACTATTTATAACTATTATAACGATATACTTTATTTCTTAGCTTTCATTGTTTAGCAATGTATTATTCCATTGTGTTATTCCATTGTATTATTCATATTCTTTCCTTATAAATTCTATATTATTCTGGTCTTTAAAAATTAAAAGTCAATACATCCTGGCAACACAATTCCTAAAGCGCTGTAGCACTTTGAGTGCAAAGGCATTAAGCTCATGATTCGTTCGTCGGTTTGGTACGTATGGCGCGACATTGGAATAACGGATTTGCTTTTGCATTTACAGTTAGAGTTGAAAAATTGAATACTACTGAATACTTCTCACTGTTTAAGTTTACAAATATATGTACAATTATTTACAAGCGTTTGTGAACGACTTTATCGGTAGGTATAGTTTTTATTGTACAAATAATTTTACAAGTTATATTGAATATTTCACTAACCATTTCTATTCCCTGACTGTTTACTGCAGAATAAATAAACGTAACATCACGCCTGGAATAACGCTTAAAACCACGGGACCAACGAGGCAGGCAGAATATGCATTCTACAATTCAAAGTATATTATAACGTCAAATTAAATCAAAAGTGACAATTTAATAACTGGACAGTTGAACTAAATCAAGCACAAGAACTTTTTAAAATGTAGAAATAGGCTCTCGTTTGGCTGCAATCTCACCTGATGGAAAACGTGATGTAGCCTAGGATGTAGCACATTCGTCTAGAGAGTGTCTATTCACTCGTTTTGAAAAATTCCAGGTTATACGAATTGGAAAAGATGGAGCCCGGTAGAAAGTTACACTTATTCGCAGTTTGTCGAAGTACCACTATTTCGCAGTTTGTAGTTTGAGTTTGCTCGAATGCAAACCATCGCCCAAATTACAAAAACACATCAACGTTACTATATATTTCATACAAATGACATTACGTAACAGCACGTGTTTATTTCCCGGAAGGTGCAGGTAGAGAAGTGTAGTACTACCACGTTTCGCCTGTTCTATTATACGTCGGATACACCGAGCACAATTTCAGATTTCGAGCTACTACAGAAAATGTCAAGTTAGAAAAACTCAATAATACTTTGCCGGATCCAAGCATTGAATCCGGGAAAAGTCAGTAGTCGCGCACGCGACTAGACCGACATGTATTTGACACAAATGTTTGAAGTATGTACATACGTACCTACTTACTATTTTTTGTATCTAGGTACTATTTTTTCTTTGTACTCGAATAAATCATAGAAAGTTATATTAACTAGATTAAGTGACACT
The DNA here is from genome assembly GCA_018244795.1 of Parelbella ahira ahira. Classification (NCBI taxonomy): domain Eukaryota; kingdom Metazoa; phylum Arthropoda; class Insecta; order Lepidoptera; family Hesperiidae; genus Parelbella; species Parelbella ahira. The sequence goes on along the minus strand of DWME01005721.1, from coordinate 7,459 downwards.
TACGGTTCTATTTCTGTAGCCCTAATAATAACAAATAACAAAATAACAAATTGCCATTTAATTTCAAATTTCAACTTAATTTCAAATTTCAATTTACGAGTTAAATGTCAAAGTTTAAATTAATTTCAAGGTAGGTCAAAATATCAATTTAATTTCTGATTTAAATTTAACTTTCAATTTAATTTAAATCGACCTGGGTACAGATCCTCGTGCGTTTTTTTTTCTTTGTAAACTGATATGCGTTTAAATATTACATCAATCGCTGTGACGGTGATAGAAAGCATCGTGTGGATACCCGCAAACTTGAAAGCTCTTCGTAATGTAAGATAACATTGCTTGCTTACGCTTATGATGTATGCCAACCCGCACTTGGCCAGCGTGGCAGACCGTGGCCTTAACTTTTATCTTAACAAAACAACCATGAATCGATCGATGATGATGTATGCAATATATTATTGAATAGGAAAATACTATAAATTTAAAAGCAGCGACAGTCTGTTTTATAGTTTTTACCAATTATGTAGAGTGCAATTGGACGCCAAATGTGCGTCGTAAATTGAAAAAAATTGTACCAAAAAGTTCCTGTCTAAATCCTCGCCGTTTCCGAATCCTTACCAACGATATATTTTTGTAGACATTCAAGTACAATAAAAAGCGCACCATTGCGATTATAACATTGAACATCATCATCATATAAGCCTTTCTCGGTCCACTGCTGGCCATAGGCCTTTCCCAAGGTGTGCCACAGCACACGATCCTCAGCTGCAGATCTAATCCAGACGCTACCACCCGCCTTTTCAAAGTAATTTTCCAAGAAGCATGCCAAGTTTGTAAAATTAGAAATATTTAACACTCTGTTCTCTCTACCTTTCTCCTAAGGCACCTGGCGTGACAATACAATAATAATGGTCAGTAATGTAGTTTAAATCACATCGCTTTAGTTAAATTAATAAATAGGCAATTATGGGTCTTTGAATACGTTAAATATTCTCTATAATGAATACCTTTCACACCTTTTGATGGTCGAAAGCATTAATTATCTTCGGTCATAGGATACATTTCAATGTACACCCAATAATAAAGTCTTTAATATTAATTTATAGTGACCAGAAGGGTGTAAAGTGTCATAAATTGTAAGAAATAGCAATTAATGTAATACTATATTTATAAGTATGTACTTAGAAAATATGTATGTAAATTTTCCAAAGTCTGCATTTTAATAGCAGTGTATCAACAAGTGAATATTTGTTATTTTAATTGTTACAGCAATCTTTTGGCATCGGTTACGAAACTTAAATAGAAATGAGCTTGGTAAAAATGCTGAATACAAGGTTTCGTGAACGTTTCTGATGTTGTTGATGAGCATAATGTCTGATAACACATTCTCAAATTGCACCTTTTAGGATTCGCTACCAGTTCGCAGCAAACGCGTTTTAGAATTGCTAACGTATTTTTTTTCATATTATGAGTGTATGACACAAATACAATATGATAATACAGTTGAATATTGTTTAACTAATAATAGTATTCATTAACTTTAAAGTTAGATTTTAATCAGAGTCGACGTTCCATCGGTGTTTGGTTAATCGATACTTTTTATTTGCTGACCGTACACAGCGCACTGCCTGAGCTCTTATAGTGTGATTCTAATTGCAAATGAAGGTAGTCGCTTCTATACTAAAAGTTAACTTTACCTTGCAATCTATATCATAGATTACTCAAAATAAAGTATTATGTAAGTACTTGTTAAACGAAATTCTTCCGCTTACGCTTGTGGTTTAATTACGTTTAATACAAAATAATTTTGTGATTTAAAGTTAGAAGGCTGTAAAACATTTGATAATTATGTCACAGCTCCAGATGGTTAACAGACTTCAGGTGAAGTAGACGGAATCGTTCAATTGTCGGTCAGAGTACCATGTCGGAAATTCTCGATACGGAACCACCCAGACGCTATTTTTCAATACATTATCGTCTAATGAGATTCTTAGGTCTGGGTTGGTGGCATCACCCAGATGAAGACAACAGTGCAAACTTTCCGGGTCTGTATTTATATTATTCCATAATCACAGAACTCGTGTGGGTTGTCGGTTTCGTCGGCCTGGAGTCAATTGATCCTTTTATCGGCGAAAAAGATTTGGATAATTTCATGTTTGGCCTCTCGTTCGTTATAACTCACGACTTAACAATCATAAAGCTGTATATATTCTTATTCAAAAACCGTGATATACAAGATGTTGTCCACACTTTGGAAAGAGACATGCAAAGCTACTATCAAAATAATATGAAAAATAAAAGAACCATCAGGGTCACACGTATAATGACAGCCGCGTTCGTTTTTTTCGGATGGGTGACAATTGGCAATGTGAATGTGTATGGTATCATACAAGATGTTCGCTGGAAAGCTGAAATATCCAAACTAAACGACACAGCAATAAAACCGTTTAGAACGCTTCCGCAGCCAATTTATATTCCTTGGAGCTACCAGACAGATAGATCTTTTATACTTACGTTTCTGTTGGAAACGGTTGGCTTACTTTGGACGGGGCACATAGTTATGGGAATAGACACTTTTATTGGATCACTTATTCTTCACATGAGTTCTCAGTTTGAAATATTACAAGAAGCAATTATTACTGCGTACGATCGCACTATGATACAAATGTCAAATCACGCACCTGGAGGTCATGACGAGAACGTGCATATCTCATCTGCCGACTTTTACGATGAAAAAATTACGTATGATAAGGAAAGGATCGTGACAAGATGCTTTACAGACAAAGAAATTGAATACGCCTTAGAAAACACACTAAAGAATTGTTTCAGACAACACCAATTGTTAATCACGTATGTATGTCATCAAAATATTTTACAAGTCGATACAGTCATATACATCATACTTTAAATATTTTAATATATTTTTACGAAACACAAAAGCCTTTTCCAGCACGACAACAGTTTCAGATTCATAATATTAACAAAGTTTTGACCATAAAGATGCATAAAATTGAACATTTCGTAAAGGAAACTTACAATGTAATTCAATATAAACCTATCGTAAAGGGAAAACGGAGACAACATAAGATATCCTTTCTTGCTGATAAATGTGCTCTGTTCCTTGGACGTGAAACTTTAATATTATCGAAACGATAGCAAAACTTTAAATTAAACAGCTCTCCGGTCAAATAAAAAGGCAGGGGAAGATAGCTAAATAGATTATAAATAAATTATTATACCTATCCAATAATTTAAAATCAGAAAAAATATTTCTACACTGCAAAGAAAAATTTGTGTGTCTCCCTAGCTAGCTAAATTGCCATAAAACGTAATGTAAATTAAATGGAAACATAGATGCTGCCAGACCGGGAGCCAAGCCTCTATTAAATAGGCTGGCACGGACATGCCATTGTTACGACGTCGGCTATCCAATAACCTAAAGCTGGGTATGAAATAACTTCCAAATATTCTGATGTATATGGAAGCCAACGAGCATAGCGCTTTCAATGTAGGAAAATTACTAATCTGAACGAAAATAGTCCTCTCAATAGCGGACCCAGTAATACCTACAAAAAAATCAATTCCTCTGAAATGTCTACACAGGTATCAGCAATAAAACGAACTGAATTTTGTTCGGATGTGACAAGTAATATCTTCGGATTACCGCCCCAATATTGTCGCTTGCATTTTTCTCACGCCTAAATCAACATAATCTCCGTTCCATATTCAGCTTCCGCCCTAAAAGTTTTAAGCATTTCGTGAAAACTTTTCATATCATGTGATATTTTCTTTTCATGTCGTCAATAAAATTGATATTTGTTACCAAAACTAAAAATCTGCCTACTAAGAAAATATAAACACAAATATATAGAAAACACATTTTGACTTGAACATTATTATAAATAGGCTAAACATGCATTGTAACCTTCCACGGAAGAATTCATTTTAATTAAACAGAAAACCGCAACGGTTTTTGCCTTAATAGGTATACAATAAGAGACAATACAAAATAAAGACTTTTTGTATTATTTTTTTTGTACTAAGGAATCTGGTGAATCAATCAAAATTTACGACTACATTCGTACACTTTTTTATACATTTCTTTTTTGCTCTAACCAAATACCCGGCGGGTAAATTTGGTTGATAGATAAACAACTGTAAAATATTCTGTTTCAGTTGCGTAGAGAAATTCGCGAAGACATATTCCTATGGGTTCATGACTCAACTGCTCTCTAGCATGGCGGCAATTTGCGTTGTAATGGTACAAGTTTCGGTAAGGTCGTTAAGATTTCGAGGGAAATCAACTTAATTAGCGCTAGTATAATTATCACAGATAACTTGGCATAACTCGGATAACTTTATTGTTTTTGATCATAATCGCCTGTAAAGCTATATATTATTTAAATATTTTACCGCTGGTGATGATAATGGGTTGCGATAAATCTTGTAAAAATATGCTTATATTATATACCGGTTTATCCTCCCCTATACTAAATTTTTACGAATAATCCAGCAAGTTTCCCATGTAACCGATGTCCTTCATCAATTTCCGCTGATTACAGCATGATCGCGCTGATTACCAGTCTTAGTAGGTGAAACATAAGAGAGTTAAGCCGGTACATAACTTAATCAAATATACATAGATAGATAGATACATAGTATTATAGATCTGGATATACATATTACAATATAACAATTACTCTAACAACTCACATGGGTGCAATGATACACTGACAAAGCTTAATTAATATACATAAGTATCTATATAGAGTTTGCGGATTCTCAGAAGCCATTAAATTGGACTTTCTTATTAACACGAGTTATTAAACATGTTTCTGTGACGTCATCAACTCTTTCGACGTTCTATTGTTGGACACTGGTTTCTTCTCAGTAGGAAACCCTTCTCATTAATTATCAAAATATCACAGCGACTATGATTTTAACACGTCAAAGCCGTAGTCTCAGCTATATTTTAGCAAGAATTAAATGCAGGTATAGTTACTGAATCCTCATCGTATTTAAAAGAAGCTACGAGTTAATATTTAACTTTTAAGCTAATATTTAAGTTAATAAATGTTAATTACATCAACAGCACGACGCGTCTAGCTTCAGATCGATCCGCATCGTCACATCACTAGCCTTCTTTGTAGCGATGGTGATTCAGTTGGCCATGCAGTGTTTCTCTGGCAACGAACTCACATACCAAGTAAGTTGTACTTATTTCAGTAGCGAAACTATCCTTTCGCGTTCGTTAAAAACAACATTTACATTACCTTACTTTTCTATTACATTATTTTTGTATCTCGTTGAGCGGGTACACAGATAGCATGCAGTAAAATGTACATAGTAGACATAGCTATTGGCAGAGGAATTTACAAAGAGTTTATACGCATGTCCATGATAGGTAATTTTTTGGCTGTTTCAAATTCTGCCATTAAACATAATTAATGAATTGTAACGTTCTGTATTTGTTGACGTCAGCAGATTTTACAAGTCGAACATTTTATGTAAAGGACTTAGTATGCTTATAGCACCCTATTTGTTTTTCCGTTTAACGTAGTTAATATAAATCTTTCGTATAATAGGTAATCTTATAGCGTCTTACGTCATGTACTCTCTTGAGTAACGTCGTAGTATGTATGTATATACAACTTATATTTCTCTGAATGGATAGACAGAGGAGTAGGTTACTCTCGCGTTTGGTTATGGTACGGTACCGGTTATGGTATTCGACCAAGAGAATAGAGATTGAGCGTTCTGCCATACACCGGGCACAAATCCATATCCGAGTAACTACAGGGAATTTCAAATTTGGAAAACCATTAATACATTTAGAGTAACGAATTGTTATTGACACATGGCAATACTTAGTCGATGTATCAGTGATGACTTCTGTATAATATTATGCTACAGGCAGGTAAGGTAGCTGATGCTGTGATGCAGAGTAAATGGGAGCGCATGTCACCCCGTCTCCGGCAGCTACTGTTGATAATGATGATGCGCGCACAAATACCTCTGCACCTGACCGCCGCAGGGTTCGCTGATATGAACAACGTCTGCTTTTTGGCGGTAAACATAGTTTTTTGAGCAAAGCATTGTCATTCGCATGTATGCCAAAGTGAAAAAGATAGATGTACATACTTTTTTCATATAAAATCAGAAACGAAAACCTTCATTCGTATTCTAAGCTCAATTCCTTGAGACGATTATAAAAAAAATTACTTACCGACAATAGTAACTTAATCTGATAGCAAAAGTTTTTGAAACGCTTTTAATCAATTTAGTTCATTTACGCTAAAAGTTTTTTGGCAAATAAAGCGGAATCCACTTCAACTAAGTATATACTATTTTAAAACTACTATTGAATTTAAACACTCTTTGTCCGTTGCAGATAATGAAGGCGGCATACTCATATTACGCAGTTCTCAGTCAAAGACAAGCCTAAAGGACTTCAATATGCGATTGCAATTAAAGACTTATCATACGTTTAATTAAATTTAATGTTACAAATATTTAAATGGTACTACACGTTAATACAATACGCTGTTTAAGCACTTGTAGTTAATCTAAGCTATCACAGATACTTGTAGAGTTGTTAAACATTCACATTATATAAAACAAAAACGTCACAAGTAAATAATTACAATACGACGTTATAACCTTCATGTCCTACCGTTTACCTGTATAACGGGTTGTTATGGCATTGAGGTTTCAAAAAATTTTTAAAAGTCATATTTTGTTTGGGAGATACACAAAGGCTACATTATTATAGCTCAAGTAAAGGCGGTTTCGGTGTCGCCGAGCGAGACCTATTGTGGTCCCCGGGCTTCACGTCGAGCACTGCCATCTCTTCACATCTGAAAACAATGACGAAAATTTTAATTCACCATTCTCCACACATTCAGAAACATGTCAACATTCAACATAACAATGTCATACTCTTATTTTATTTGCAAGGTACAAGACGCGCCCGTTTTATGGTTAGAGGTTCTCCGAAACACAGCTTCGATACAAATAAACGATTTATGTCCAATGTCTGAAGTTTTTGAATATGAATGTTAATTAAAGAAAGGCTTGTTTTAGACGGTCAAACTGGTCGTTTATTTAGTGATAAAACATCAGAACAAACATGCTTAAGTATATAGGTAAGTATATGAAGAATATATTATAGATCTTTATAGCGATCAAGAGAGCTTTAGAGAACAGTTAACCACGCTAACCACGATATACTAGTAAAGCATAAAATTACAAATTGTGATTTTTTTTAAAGTAAGTAGGTAGGTACTTATATGTGATTTTATCCTAAAAAGTAGTGTCAGACCGAAACAGAACATCACAAATATTTTTTACACTTTTTTGAATAAAATAATAATAATAATCGACCTATTTGTCATTCCACTTTTGGAATATGGGTCTCCTCTCATATTGAGAGGGTTAAGGCCGTAGTCTGCCACGCTGGCCA
>DWME01005720.1:0-14528 GCA_018244795.1 Parelbella ahira ahira | reverse complement strand
CAGTTCCGCAAACTTTCCTCGGTCTTGCGCAAGGTGAAATATTTCGGCAGCTTTCTCTATCCCTGCGCACTCTCTGTTTCGTAACTAGGATTTCTTTCTCCGGCCCACCCGTTTGATCCCGTTCGTTTGCCAACGACTTTTCCTATCATAATTAGCATATCATAATTTGCAGCAACTCGTATCTGTCGGGTCTAGATATAGATATAGATCGAATGCAGAAACGATAAAAGTTGATGCTGATGAGTTACATAAAACATATGTACATAAATCCAAACAAATATTTTAAAAATAATTAAGAACTAAATAAAAATATTTAATTAAAATTTAATATAGTAAGTAAACTGGAAATACAATTATGTTCGTGACATTATTCAGGGAGGCGATCCATGTACCATTCATGGCTCGTTTCGTGGTCTACGCCAAGCGGACTGACGAATGCCAGGCGCAGCTGCGCATGTTCTGTGTGACTGATGATAAGGAGGATAAGGCTCTGGAACGGATCGAGCGATTCATCCAAGTGGCCAAGAGCAGAGATGTGGAGGTTGGTTAAATTGTGAAAACTGTCAAGTTGTGAATGTACACGCTAATAAAATTCTTATTTTGTTTATGTTCTCCGAAGAGGCAATGAGAAAAGAAATTTGCATTACTTGAAATGTAGCTTAGCGATTCTGCGCAGTCGCCACACCTTGAAATAGCTTTGAGCGGGAAAAAAGTGTGGTAAATGCGTAAATCTACTAAGTTTTAATAATTTAGTTCCCAAATAACCAAATTAAATTATTGATCGATAATGAAAACTTGGATAAACTTAGATCGTCTATCAAAGTTTAAGAATTTATGCATTTATATACGCTTAGATAATTAGGTATATCTTACTTAAATATATCTTCTACATACTCAAACTTATTTACATTTGCAATACAATTAATTGACATGTGATTATACGGTCCACAGTGTATATTAAATTCAAAATATTTCTATATTATATTTAATGAAATGAGTTTAAATTTTGAAAACAATCATTTTTCATTTCAATATTGTTAGGTGTAATGTTGTTTCATAGGTCCACGAAGGCAAGCCTATATATTTAGAATTTGCTGGCAACCTCGTCCCAGTGGCCAAATCCGGGGAACAACTGTCCATACCATTCAGAGCATTCCGGGAGAATAGAGTTGCATTCCCGGTGATGATTAAGACCCAAGATCTGGAGCCGATGTGTCGGTGCCAATTTATGAGGGACCCTAAAGTTCCTAAAGGGGAACCTTCGCCTTCACCTGTGAGTTCGATTTTTTTTAGAAATTACCACCCATCATTTGATTAATTACGTGCAAATTATATTAGTGAACAATTCATAAACAATTAATTACAAATTCGGAAATAAGGTATCACAAAACTGGAGTAAGTCCAGCTATAAAATAGATACTATTGTAATATGTATTGTGACATCCACAATAAACGAATTCATTATACCTAGAACTTATTGTACCTAGATCGCAGTACTGAATATCATGGTACCAGATGACCTGCCTGTGGAAAGGGTGTCTCCTGTATCCGCTGAAACGGTCCCACGACGTACTGAGGAACAGGAACTGATATGGAGACAACGGCTCAGTGACCCAAGGTAAGCCATTTTAAATCTATTATAATTTGACCAATTGTAAAGAGACCAGAACTTGCGTCATCTTCAGTAATTATCAAACTCTACACTGCTCTACAGTGAGATTTGCTTAAAAACATTTTTTTCCAGACTAGAGGACATCTGCATCCTCCTGGGCAAAGATTGGCTCGCACTAGCCTATGAACTGGGTGTGAGCGTTGCAACTGTGAATCAAATCCAAGCGAAACGCATAACTGCGGCTGAACAAGCCCAACTTATGCTGAAACTGTGGAAGACTCAATCCGGTACTAAGGCCCAAGGTTTGTCCTAATGAATATAAACAAAGCATTTTCCACTAGTTAGGTTTGCCTTTTGCACTACTACGAAAAGGATATTTGACGTTATTTTAAATTAAATATAAATTATATTAAATTTAAAAAAATAAATTAAATTAAAAAATTCGTGGATGAGAGATAACAATTGTTACCATTCTTGAATAGAATTTCTCGTATATAATTAATGTGATGGGTATTTTGAAACTGACATTACTAATGTAAAAATCTTATAATGAATTAGGTTTGTATTAAGAATTATACAATAATTCTCATAACATGACAAATTATACATTTCCACGACAAAACCTGGCAAGCGTAAGATGATGTAATTAATAGAACTTGGTCCAACATTTGACACTATTCCATAACACAAATATTTCATTTCAACAAATTAAATTGTCAAATTGCTTATTCGTTATTAATTATAATTCTTATTCTGCGTTCCGACATACTTACCATTCTACATATTACATCTCATTTGACTCATCGACATTGTACGTACCATTAGATCTCATGAAAGGAGCAAAATAAATTGCAACTAACTGATACTCCCGGTATGTTATTCCTGTCGCTTGCTTTTGATTTAGTCTCTCCTGTACTTTATTTTAGATAATTCTCTCGAGCTGGCATTGTGTAGAATTGGAAGGGACGACATTATTGCGCCTCAATCTGAAACCACAAATGAACGGCGTATTCAACGAAACATTTACCAAGAAAGACAAGCTTCGGAGGAAATCGAAGCTTACAAAGGTATAATAAAAGAATACATAAAGGTACAAGAAATATCATATAAAATGACATTACTGCATAAAGTAATAAATAAATATAAAAATTTACAGTTGTGTATAGATTTTAATATTTATAAAATAAAACTATTCCAATAGCCGAAGAGGATAATAAACTTAAAGACAAGATTTACGACGAAAATCAAATCCCCGAACGTGTTGAATCTGAGCATGATCAAGATGAAGCAAAGTACTCCCCAGAAGAAAAATCAGTAGTTGACAAGAGTGAAATAGAAAGGACCCCAACACTAAGTGAGGATAGCGAGGAAGATGAAGGTTAGGAAATGTTATTCATCACATTCATATAAGCAATAACAATCACACATTCTAATAGTTATGGTTAAATTATTCATTGCCTTCTCAAGCTGGGGTACGCCGGAAGAAGCAAGACAAACAAAAAAGATTGAAGATTGTCATACTTAGGATAATTTACACACATCTAAAAGAGTTGTAGAACTTCTGTACGGGTTACTCGGAATATCTCCACCGCAACACTTATTTCTACCGTAAAGTCATTGTTATTAAAACGATCAGTGTTTCGGCCAGAAAAATGAGACCGATAGTGTATGTGTACAGGATCCACTATCTTCTATGTATCTGACATCGAACAGTGTACAATATTTAAAAAATATGTGTTATTAGAATGTAATAAATGCATTTTTGGTAATTAAAGTGGTACTATTTAATATGTAATCCTATTACCAATGAACATTGGGTAATAATGTTAATATCTCGTATTAACAGTGCAATTCCTACAATCCTATGGACCGCCATAGGGTTGTAGGAATGAGGAGCTACTAATGAGGAGCTCCTCATAATTGATACCTCCTAAGGCCTTTGCTCGTTTCAATTCAGTCTTTGTAGGAAGAAATGACGTTTCTCTAGAAACGTTTTTTGTAATGATGTTTCTATTACTTTGTGCCGTTAAGAATGAAGGGTTTTTATATTTACAGACATAAAAAAAAGTGTGGCTGAAAGGAAAGAGCAGATAACCAAAAAGTTAAGTTCAAGTAAAATCCCGGCATCTAAGCAAAAGAAAGAGATACGTGAAGAAATCATAGAAATAAAAACACAAATAAAGCCGGACATAAAAAAATTCCATGACATTGAACAACAGGTAATTCCTTACGAGAAAAACAATAATATTTTAAATTACGGAGTAATTCATAGTTTCGAAAACAATACTTTTTTATTACACTGCGTTTTAAAACAACAATATATGATGCTTATTTATTTACTAGGTTAAAGAAAAGGAGCCAAAATCAGAACGAACGCATTCAAAGTCATCCCCGGATTCCACTGACGTAGAAGAAACGAAAGATATAGAGGAAGCGAAAGAACCCGTAAAGAAGGAAGAACCGAAACCTGAAAGACCTTTAGAACAGTTTAGGAAATATGATCCTTTGTCGCCCGCAAAACCAACTCCAAAACATTTACAAAGACACATGAGAAATGAATCTATGAGATTCCCATCCGGTGACTTCTCCAATGTAACAATTACACCTCGAAAGTCAATACCAACTGAAACCATTGAAATAAAACAAACTATTGAAAGTAAAGTTGAAACACATACCAAAGAAGTAATCTCTCAAAAAGAAATTGATAGTGCTAGATTGGAAGAAAAGTTTGAGGACGGTGAAAAGTCACCTGAGTTAGTAACGGACGAAGAAAAAGACGTTGCTGAAGCTACGTTAAAAGATAAAATTCACGTATTTGAAACTAAAATGTCCCGAGTGCCATCAATGGAACCATCAAAAATACCAATTAAATTAACCAAAGAAGCTTTGAAGAAACATACTTTAGATCAAGATCAAAAACTTGAGTACACCCAAGAATTCGTTAGAGAACAATCAAGGCAAATGTCATCTATGGAAACACATGTTACTCAAAAGATTTCTGTACAAACCGAAAAACAAATAGAGAGCGTTAAGTCAGTAAAAGAAACAATACAACAGTTCGATTCTAAAATAAAACACGATGAGAAAACAAAGTCTCTCCCTAAGACTGTAAGAACAGACTCCACGTTAGTACAAGTTTCTTCCGAGGAAGATAGTGAGTTCTTAAAAAAATCCACAGATTCAGAAACTGAAACTGAATCTCAAACAACAGTCAAAGTAGAGAAGGAGAGACTAAAAACTAAAACTGAAGGTGATAAATTTACTTTACCAAAAATACCTGATATCTATGAACCTAAAGATGACAAGGACAAAGATAAAAAATCTGGTGACGATAGAAAAGATGATCAAGCTGTTTGTATTAAAGAGCACAAAATAGAACAACAATTAACAGAAGAATTACGATCTAAAACTATTGAGGAGGACGTTACCGAAACATTGGAAGAAAAAGATGTTTCAATCAGTGATAAAATAAAAGAAAAGGTAAGAACGAACATTGTTAACTAATAAAGTGAAATACATGTTTGTGCTTGTATTCTTGATTGAACGTGAACCTTTATTTCATTTACTTATATATTACTTATAAAATTAAGCATAAGTTAATTTCAATCAAGATATTAGTCGTAATTGAGGCTTATTGTAACTCTATAAAGCTACGAATATGCCTATGACATCACATGAGCTCCGCTTTTTTTATTATTCCTGCTATTTTACTTTCAGGTGGAAATTCAACAACCAATAACCAGTACGAAATCAGAAATAAGTAAACATACGGAAACGGATTCCATGGGTTCGGAAGAAATAAGTGGACGTAAAATTTCCCAAGAATCTTCCGCGCCCTCGGCGTTTGATAAAGCTGATTCATTGGCAGACTTACAGCAAAGCACCGAGAGAGACGTTAGTTTCGTTTCTCAAACCGAATCAAAGGTATAATTTTTATTTTAAAAAACAAGTCTGGTTGTAACATAAAATATTCACTGCTGATTTAACAATACTTTTAGGTATACTCAAAACATAGAAGTGATTCATTAGATGAAGCCTCTATATTTTCGGACTTGGAGGATCAAATTGGAACTAGTCCTGCGCATAAACCAGTTACAGAAAAATTAATAAAAATAACTTCGATTGAAAAGACTCTTGAAGAGAAGGAAACTTCATCAAAAGAGGAAACCATTGAGTTTATAAGGCATGAAAGTGAACACAGTGCACAAGTTCATGTTCCTGGTCTTACACCAGTAGATCAACAAAAGGTGTGTGTGAGATTTACGTTATAAAAACTCTATAGCATTATTTACGAAAAGTAACACTATTTAAATATTACAAAACGTTTAATTTCAGGTGTCTCCCAAAGGATCTCCAGTTATTAGTGCAAAAGCGCGACAATTCATAGAGACGGTTCCTGAAGATGATTCTGTTCAGGAATGTTTCTTCTCCAAGCGAATATACTCAGATTCACTGGAAGATTCGGAACACACAGATTCTAGACGTCATTCCGAAGCAGAGTCCCTAAAATCAGACCAGTCGGATATCAAGGCGAAAGTTTCGTCATCTGATTTTGATGAAAGAGCGGAGTATGAAGAAACGGGAGATTCGGGAAGTGGATTTGGTGATGAGAAGTTTGAAGAAAGTATTGGTTTTACCGCTATTAGGATTGATCCAAAGGCACTGGAAGAAAAACAAGATTCAGATTCCAGTAGGGAGTCGGATGCTGTTTTCAAAAAGATGACCCCCAAGCGGCATTCAAGAACTGAGTCTGTTTCTATTACCAAGCTCAGTGATTTACAAGTAGATATAGAACCGTTAAAGCCAAAACAAGAATTCCAAATGTTTGTCACTGAAGCGGAAGAAATAGATAGGTCTTCTGAAAAAGACGAGGCATCAGATAAAATTTCTTCAGAAAGTAGTAGAGAAATTGAAATTTCTGATCGCAAATCATCGGAAGGCATTTCTGATAGAATTAGTTCTGAAGATGCTGTGACTGATAAGAAAACTTCATCAGAAGAAGAAGAAATCAAAGATCAACCTTTAGAAGAAAAGCCGACTGCAAAGTCTGTGAAAGACATTATTCGTGATATTGAAACATCTGAATCAAAATCTCAATTAATTAAAGACGAAGTAACAGAGAAAGGTAAATAAAAATTTTGACATTTTTTATCTACACATATCATAAAAGGATTATCTTCATTAAAATCAAGCAAATGATACTATGTATAATATATGTACATTAGTATATTATGTTAAAAGTTACATACATTTTTACTTTTATAACTTTTTATCTACATCCGCCATATTCCTTCATGTTGGTATCGCTCATTAAAATTATAATCTTCTTTCAGTGGACTTAATAAAACGGCAGTCCGTAACATCAGCGGGCTCTGGATCCGTAAGTGAATTACGTCTTGACGAGAAGCGATTATCTGATGCGCATAGCTTAACAGAGTCTAGAGATTATACATTTGAAGAATCGGAAGACGATATTGCCACACAGGGAACACATGTAGATACTGGAAGAGAGAAAAGTAAAGCAAAAGAAGAAGCTGAGATAATAGCACATGTGTCTGGTAAATATATCTCTTACAATTCTTTAAAACGGCACCATAACGCCTGTGATCCTCGAAGAGGTAGGCAGAGCAGTGCAGTACACTCGCATGATTCGCCAGTTACTTTATACATTCCATCATGGAATACGAGGTGAGCCTAGTGTCATACACGGACCACAAATCCAGAGTGCAAAGCTAAAAACTTCAAATTAAAAAATCTATTTGTACCCAATTCGGGGGTCGATCCCAGGAGTAGTAGTTCAACCAACGAGGCAGTCAATTCTTTAAATCCAACAAATTTGCTTATTAGTCTGTACTAATTGAATGATTCTGCAAATATCTTAGGGAAATAAAATGTAGCCATCATCTAATATATAGTACATTAAGATTATAAGTCAAAATAACGGTACGTATATTATTGCTTTTCAACCTTCTACATATACATATACTTTCTGGTTTTATATGTTCTAGCTTAGCACATATTCACGTGAACCCTTTTTAAAATTCGTTAATGAAATGTTTCCAGAAAAAGCAAGCGAATATTCAAAGTTGGCTAAATTGACGCATGGAGATTCATTGGATGATGTTGAAGGATTCCCCGAAGAATATGTACACAAATTACCGCATATAGCTGAGATTGGGTAAGAACAAATGTTATATAAACATACCTAAAACACTTACAGGCTATTGTTGTAGAACTAACACAGTTTATATAGCTACGTCAATCTATTTACCGTTCCATTACTACATGGTATTGCTCTTAAATTAAAAAGATTTAGTTACCTATGTAGTCCACCATGCGGACCAATGTGTTTTGACAGACTCAATACTGTGGATGTTGTACTTAATCATTATATCGAATGATCTTTAATAATCCTGTCTTTAAATAACCCTGTGTTTTTCAATTACAGTACGCTGCCAGATAAAACCATCACAACTCAGTTTTTAAACAGAGAACGTGAAGAACAACTTAAACGAGAAAGTATCGAACAAACTACAACAATAATCGAACCTTCAATAGTTTCCGAAGAGAAGACGTCTTCCACAACAATTATTAAGTCGACTAAACCACTTAAAGAAGAGGAAACAGTAACACGAGTCATTGAAATCGTAAAACCTGTTATCGAAAAAACTGTGTCAAGTGTTACTGAATCTGTAAAAATAGACGGTGATACAACTACTACCACACGTACTGAAACGACTACAGCACCGACTGGTGAAGTAATAACTAAAGTAACTGTAATAGAGACTACTAAGACAGCTGAAGGAGAAAGAACAAAAACTAGTGTAACTGAAACAATAACTAAGGCAGAAACAACAAGTGCAATTCTGACTGAAATAGTCAAATTACCGAAAGATATACAAGTTATCACTGAAACTGTTTCTTCAGAGCCTATTATAGAGAAGGAAACATTCACAACATCCATTATTAAATCTGAACCCATTATTTCAACCAGACATGTAGAAATAATACAGAAAACTTCAGAACCAGATGAATCAGCATTAGAAACAACAACTTCAACAGAAACTAAGAGTGAAAAATCAACAAAAATTAAATCAAAAAGTATTATTACCGGTGAATCAAAATTTGATGTTACAAAAATAAGAACAGATACTTTGGGCAAATTTAATTTATCGGATAGTTTAATGGACACAAAGGATGTAAAAAAATCTGAAGTTTTGGATTCAAAAGAAACGTCGGAAATTACAAAAGAACAAGTTAAACCTGTAATCGACGACATCTTGCAAAAAGGGACAATTGCTGCAGCTGCTCGAAGTCCTGTTACAGAAAAAGATTTAAAAACCATAACTAAAGAAATCGTAACAGAAAGTGAGAAAAGGAGCTATGATGCCAAAGTTCCCGTCAAAGAGGAAAGAAGACATTCTTGTATCAGTCCAGCGATATCTTTAGAAAGAATTGCTGAGTCAGAAACTGAATTGGAGGAAGAAATTACAAAATTAGAACCAACTACTGTCAGTTCGGTAAAAGGCGACGATATCCAAGTTGGAATTAAAAAATCAGATTCAGCCATGAAGCAAATGGCGGATAATATTGAAATAATTATTAAACAAGCCTCGGAAGATATTGATCTCTCCTCTGAGGAACCACTTATCGAAACACCGGACGTACAAGATATAGCAGAAAAAGTGTCCGTAGATTCTATAATAGAAGAAGCAGTAACGACTGTAGAAGAATATCTAGATACTTCAAAAGATGCTGAGAAGAAAAGTATCGAACTTAAAAAAGAAGTAGTATTTGATGAAACTAAAACATTTATCAAAGAAAGACCGGGCTTAATTAAGTCGCTTTCTAGAGATAGCGGTGAAATTGTCATTATGCCCAAGAAGAAACATGCAAGGACATTCTCAGTACAAAGTTCTCCAGACGAAGTTGAGGAACAAATTTACACTGATTCTGAATCAGGTAAGCACACGATAATATGTGCCGGAGATGGTCATTTCAAATACTCCATTTTTTTATTAACTGGTTTTGTTTTAGATATGGACAAAGCGAAAGTTTTGGAAATCATAGAACCTAGTTCGGAAATCGACGCAAAAGCCCCTGCATCTAGTTTTGATTCAAGGAAAATTAGAACTGACTCTTTGGATGATGCCGATGACTTCCCCGAAAAAGAGGTAAGTAATCCTGAGTAAATCAACACTTCTTTTTATCATACCATGTACATTGACTTTTTTTTTGCCTTCAGAGCGACTTTCTTGGTGAAGAAATAAAATTCACGGAAGATGAGCCTGAAACTACTCAACAATCCAAATCAAAAGAAACTTCCTTTGCTTCTGTCGCTGTAAAACCATTGGAAGAAATTAAAAAAACACATCATATACACAGTTTTGCACGCACAGATTTAGTATCGAAATCAACCACAGAATCTTCTGTAACAACAGTAATATCAACATTAACAAAGTCGTCCGATGAGGATCCAAAGTCAGTGTTAGAAGATGGCACATCCGCAGACTTTTCAAAAATTAGTGGTGCAGATTTAGTTAAAGATCCTTCTAGAACGTCTATGGAAACAAAAGAAGATTCTAAAATAGAAGAACAAGGCGAAGATCGGGGTACTCCAGATTTGTCTAAAAAATCCATTGATTTAACAAAGGACTACTCAAAGTCTTCAATAGATAGTAAAGATACATCGAGAGATTTTGCAACAAATGAACTATCAAAAGACTCTACTGCCGATTTAAGTAAGGATTTCTCAAAGGCTTCAATAGAAAGTGTTAGGGAAACTTCAAGATCAATCGACGAAAAAACTTTCTCAGAAGACCATTCTTCATTCGATGTGTCAAAAACATTAGCATCTGATGCTTCAGACGGCATGACAATAAGTAAAGAGTTTATAGAAGAAGAGAGATCACTATCGAAAATTAAAGTTTCTACAAGCTCCTCCCAAGAAACCTCAATGTTCACAGAAAGTAAACTATTAAGCGAAATTGATGAAAAATCAACCGACAGAACTAAATTAATTGAAAAAGTCGAATCTGAAAGAGATGTCGTTAAAGAGGTAGAAAAGAAAATTGGGGAGGTGAAAGCTGAAATAACAAAAGCAGGGGCAAGCGTCACAGAGATAGTGCCCTTAGAATCGGTTACCCAGGCAATCGACTCTGATGAAAAACCAAAAGACGAACACAAAGAACCAGATGATCAAGTTGGAGAGGATGAGGAAGTTCCCGATATGAAAGAACTAAACAGAAGATGTTCAAATCTTTTGGATGATATATCAGCACAAGGCGCTCTCATTAGAATTGATTCAAGCCACGTTACCCATGGTTCGTAGCCTAGTACCATATTTCTTCATTATAATTCTTATCTATGTATATAAAATATGTATATTCAAACGTGGATATTTACGCTTTTTATAGACCTCGTCTCGAAATTTTCGAAGACACCGCCTCCATCCCCAGTTGATTTGAGTGTAAGAGAAAGAGCAAAAACAGACACGGGAGATAAACAAACAGGTTTGCAACTTAGAGGTATTTTATCGATATGTCAAGATACATTTTTAAATACTTAAACTGATTAGAAAATTTAAACCAATTTGAATACTGAAATGAATAATTTTAATAAAGTCCAACACTGAGCATCTTGATTATATTTTAATGATTCAGTTGATAATATAACGTTTCGGTATTCGAATGCAACACGAAAAGCTTTTAACCAATATTCAAAATATTTCAACCCAGAAACATCTTCACAAAACACTCATTTCGTATTCAATACACAGAATCGTCAATCACGTCATTTACACATCAAAAAGCTGTATGACACTGTAGAATTTGGCTAGGAGTAGAAGCTGTATTTTCACCATAAATCTTATGTAGGTTCTGATTCATCGTTCCTGGATGCCAGTCGACAATCTCCCAGAGCGTCTTCTGCTGGCGATAGCCTAATTAGTGAAACAGAGGCTCATCAGAGCGGTTAGTATAAATCTGTATGGATGAATACTAAAATAAATAATCTTTTATTTCTAAATTTTTTATTTGTATGATTGACAAAGCATAATTCATATATATGTATATACTATATATTATATAGTTATAATAGTCTAAAAGTATTCAATCAATGTTATAAACATATTAACGACTACCAAAATAAGTTTGATATGTCTTATCAAATACATATGTACTTTTTATATGATAGCTTAAACAATTTTTTCGAAATAAAACAAATGCATAATTAAGCTTAATGCAAGTAGTGGCAAAGTAGAGTCATAGCGAAACTTTACTCATAACATAGTGTAGTAGAAGAGAAATTATTTATATGATCCTTGTTTGCCACACAGTTTCATTTTCAACCGATTTAAGCATGTATTTCTCTTTCACTCCCACGTAGGTAGAATATGATAATAAAATCATCGTGTTGTACGACTCAACTTAATGAATATAATGCTATCACTACATATTGTGTAGTCTTAATGTGTAACATAGTAAGATATTGAAAATAACTATAACAAAAACATAAGAAAACCACATTAACACTACATGAAATAATCGAAAAAAAACCTTTAAGAAATGAAATATTGTAATATTTTGCTAAAATCACATACGTTATGCCAATATTTGTCAGCACAGTAAATTTTATTTTCTTTCTTGCGGAGCCCTTACGTTGCTTTAGGTAAGTGGACTCACGAGCAAAAGTGAAATATCATAATTGTATCATCAATGTCGCTTTTTAACCTTCTTAATGGGGCGTGTTTTGTTTTATTTTCGATTCACATCACTGATTTTTTATTGTTATACATCATTGAGTAACGTTTCGCTTTGATTCAAAATCTTTCTCTATTTGATTTCTCCATTTTATCATCACTCAAGCTTTCGCCACTGTTCTGTCATTATACTCGTACTTAAATTGCATTGACATAATATCATTAAATAAAAGGCTTAGGCGCTTTCACTGGCCTCGGAATGTATATTTATTTATTTAACAGCCAATGTTCATACACTGTAAGATGAATAATATTACCGAAAAGCGTAAATCAAACTTTTTTTAAATGTTAATCTTACTTCACTAATATATATAATACGAAAACTTGCTTGACGGACAACAATAAGCAAATTTTTTTTTTCCAGATATGTTAACTCAAGCATCTATGGTATTAACCGCCGCCGCCAGACCTAAATCTCCAACTAAACACGTAGCAGATAATTTAACTTTCATAAATGTTGACCAACCAACTATTACAAGTGGTGCAAAAGAACTTGTTGACCGTACTATCAAAAAAAGCATAGATGTGATTGATCAAATTAAGAAAGAACAATTAGCCGTACAGATGGAAGAAATGCAAAAGTCTACATCATCTGACACATTTTTCTCGGAATCGAGAGTTGAAACTTCCACTTCGTCGTCATCTGTTCATAAAACTATTGAAGGATCTCAGTTAAAATTTCAAAATATTAACCCAGAAGCTGTTATGTCTGATATGGTAGCAAAAATCGGAGTTTCGGGCGATTTTAGCACAGTATTAACGCACAAAGAAACCGAAACAAGAAAGATTTCGGGTCAGGAGTACTTCTCTGAGACCAAACAAGTATCATCATCTGATGACGATTCCCTTATAATCAAAACGGAAAAAACTCATGAATTAAGAGGACAGGAACATGAAGTAAAAGAAAAGTCTATGGTTCGGAAAGATGGTGAACAAACTGAAAGTTCACAAAAAAAACTTGAAAAGGCTCATGAAGCAACAGCAAAGCGATCAGATATCGAAACGAAAACAGTATTACGAAGTACTGATGATACTGATATTGTAAAAGTGGAACGTGAATTTTCCGAGCAAGGCTTGTATACCGGTAGACAAACTAAATCAGAGGAGCGAATGACTGCATTAAAAGACGACACAATCAAAAAGAAGCATGAAGTTAAAATCTCAGAAAGAGATTTATCGCACGAGCAATGGGGTAAAGAATATTTTACAGAGCCTGGTGAATTAGAAGATATTAAGGAAGATGAGGACTTAAAATCAAGGATAGCATTTGTGGATTCAACCTTAAAAATTATTGAGAAAGATGAAATAGTTTCAAGCGTTGAGGTGTCAGAAAAGGGCAAGGTAGTAAGTTCCAAAATAGAACACCACAAAGAAGAATCGGTAATTGAGAGTAAAGAGCATGATGACCTTAGCTCTGACGCTTCTCATGCACCTAGCTTTAAAAGTGAAGCCACGGAAAAAAGGGATTCGTCCGAAGCGAGTCCGAAAAGCAAATCAAAATCATTCAAAAAAGACGATGAGGTTTACGAAGTAGATTTTATAAAGGAAATAAAAGTATCTACCTCACCTATCAAAAGTACGTTTAGTCGGACAGGAAGTCAAGATACTCATTCAGAATCTGAAATAGCACCAGAATTACCACATGATGATAAGGTGAACGAAACACCAAAGAAAGATAAGCAAACGAAATCACCGGTCAGACTGCCCTTGAATCAGATACAAGATCAAGTATTAGAGGTGTCTATGCAAAAAGTTACACCGGGTACGGGGGACGAAGTACAAAGAACCTTGACGCTTAAATCTGATACTTTTGATACTGCTAGTACTACTACTAAAAGTTCCGACAGTGATACTGTCCTAGAAGTCAAAACTTTTGGTGATATGAAGACAGATCTTACACACAAAACATCTAAGGCAGATATGTCTCCTAGTACCTACGAAATATCTGATGATATTAGCACTACGTCTAAAGATATAATGATTAAATCTGGAGAAAGTATTGACACTGAATGTATGGTTAAGTCTTTGGAATCCCATGAAGGCGAAATTCTCCAAAAGTCTATGGATTCTACAGCTAGTGCTGAAACATTACATCCCTCCGAGTTTTCAACTGAAGCAGACTCGGCTTACCTAACTGGAACAGATCATAGAAAAGAA
>DWME01005719.1:0-14530 GCA_018244795.1 Parelbella ahira ahira | reverse complement strand
TAAAATATATATTTTTTTTTTAAATATTGCACAAATTCTACAAGAAAATCTTTTATTTATGATTTTTGTGAATATTGTTCCTTATGAAATAATAATATAATGTGTATATAATTGGTTGTTTTAAGTTAATAAATAGTTAAAACTTTTAACTATTTATTAAAATAAAATATTACATTATGCTTGTAATCCCCCAAGAAGTAGGCAGAGGAATGTAGTATTATACGACTTTCGCAACATATGTTTAAATCTCCCACTTAGAATAAGACGCCACCCTACTACGAGAAAATCTAAATTAGAAAAAACCAACCAAATAGCTGACCCGAGAATCAAACCCAGGACATCATGGTCAGCATCGGTGCCTGCATCTACTATATTTAAATACATGTTAATAAAATACTGAGCAATATTGTACTCAGAGGGTAGGTTGCAACGCTTTATAAACACTTGTATGTGTGACAGTCTATATTAATGAACTCTTTTATAATCTCATTTTGCTTTATTTTTCATAAGACATTAGTATTTTTACAATTTTTACATGTACATAATATACATTTAGACAACTTTTTACACTTGTTGAATCAAAAATAACACAGGCTTTTGGAGAGTAGAGGTAAGAAGGACTGTCACTGTGTATAAAAAACTATCTAACAATCTCATACAACAAGGCTGGTGCTGCAATATCATAGGATACATTTTAAAGAAAGCGTCACACATAGTTAGAGTAAGGTACAAAAATAAACTTACTCACTTACTATACAACAGCTAAATACATATATGTAGCATTTTTCATACGGCAGCACTATTCAGGTAGGTACTAGAAACTACTTTCAGCATATTGCTGGACACTTTTTCAAGTTCCGTTTCATATCAGACAATCCTCCTTACTTCTACCCTCCATACACAAACTATTAGGCATACAATCAATAATGGCAGAATCAATCTAATGATGGCAACACTGTACACTAACAATAAGTAGATTTTGAACTACAACATACAACATTAGACACAGATAAACTAAAAGATCTCAAATTGTATAGGACAGTAAAATAGCTAACAGTTATACTTGTGTCATAACAAAATGTTACCATAATCCATACACACTTGCCACATTTAACAAGTTGCCATACCTCATATTGATTTTACCCATCCTTAAAATCTCACTGAATGTTGGGTCTTTCAAAATTGGACCAACATTATTCCAAATTGATGGAACAATTAGAACTTGACTAGGATTTTTACTCCAAAATACATTGTCACACCATTATTTATTTCACTGGCAGCTCATCACCCCAAATACTAGACCGTGCGCACCTGTAAGTTGTCTGATCGTACTTGGCTTTGGAGAATATTATTTCTTTCAGTTCACCCTGAGCTGTACACAATCTGCAAATTGTATGGCCTGATCTGACAATAGGTGCTCGGACGATCCTCGGCCATTGTGGATCATCTGCTGGTCTGGGACCCTTACGTAGAATGACATAGGAAAATAAATCAGCTGCTATATCCGATTTGGATGGGAACGGTAATGATTCATACTTCATTAAGAAGTTGCAGGGTGTTTTATGCTGCAGGTATCTAGGACAGACACTGTCGTTTGGACATGGAGCAAATGCATAGCCTTTGGTGTCTGCAGCACTCAGAACAAACTCTCGAGCTTCATTGATGACCTGGAACCCTGCATTTGTACCTTGTTCAACAACAATTAAAAAATCTTCTGTCTTATTCCATAACTTCTGGATTGTTTCAAGTCTGCTTTTCATATCCGGCATTTCAAAAAGTGTGAATGCTGATAACACTATGTTATACTTCAAGTCCACCGATGCTGGTAAAAACTGTCTTTGGAAGTAAGCTCGGTATGGGATTTCAGCATTGTCCTTTCCCTGACAGAGGATAAGTCTGGCCAGATCGTGCATTTGCGGTGAAGTGTCCACACAGAAATATTCAAAAATGTCTTTCTTCCAGAAAGTGTTAACCGCCCATGTGCCAGTGCCCACTCCCGAACCGAAGTCGAAAAAGCTCCTAGGCCTGAAGTCTGGCAGCCGTCGTCTTATTTCGTCGAATATTCGCACCAGAATAGCGTACTCGGGCGCGGCCCGGCGCATCAGATACTGCAAAGCAGTAGCTCGGTCATACGACACATTACTCCATCTATATACATTCTTCTTTAATATATTAAACACCGTTGTCCGTATTTTTCTATCTTCGATTTCCTTTTCGGCAGCAGTCAGTTCTATGTCGAATTTTGAGTATACCCTTTCAGACACATTCTGATATATTTTTTTGGTTTTCTCATCAATATCATCGTCTTCAGGGGGTAGATGGCGGGAACGTAAGTAATTGCATAGATCTATGCTTTCTTGGTAAAGTGCTTTAGCACCGGTGTCTTCTATGATTAGTTTTATGGCTTTCTGTATTTCCGGTGGTATGGCAGCAATCCTCACTTGAGTCCGACCTGGGTGATTACGCGGTTTCATCTCATTTTTATCAAAACTGTCCTGTAAACTTGCGTCGATACCCACTCTAGCGGTGGAATAATTTGCGCAGATGCGCGCTAACTGGTATACTTTATGTGTCCGCAACATTATCACATTCGTTTTGTTTATTATGAATAACATAACCTCAACTTCTTTGTAATGTCTTACCAAAAGAATTTGACATTTACTTTTCAAGTGTTTTAACACAGCGATATGAATCAGCTATACAGCCAAAGATATTTTTTTTTTTTTTTTGATAAATGCAAACTGAAATTTCAGAAATATAAGATTATCTATTAGATGTGTTGAAATTGCAGAAATCGATTTCATCCTTTTTAATCTAAATACTTAAATTATGAAAAAATCAAATTAAACATCAACAGAAATAACAATTATATGGCTTAATTTTTTTATTAACAAAAAAACATATCACCTAGATAAATATCATTGTATTCAACATCTAATTTTTCATTCTTGTATTATCTTGTTGTTTATGTTTGTCAATACACTCTCTGAAATCATTAACTTCATTCTGGCATTTTCTCCAATCTCTTGTTGTTGCAATACATTCCTAAAAAGATTACATAAATATAAAAAATTATCTATTACAATTTTTTTTCTGTTGTTCTTACTTGTTCACTATGGTAGCAATTTGAATACACAAACATGTGTTATAATACAATATGTGAATTTTAGATAATGGAAAATTTTATTACAGCTAAAGCTTTTCACAAAATCCACTGAAGTTATATTATTGTCAGACTGTACATTACTGGTCTGAACATAAAAATTTAATATAGAATGTAAGAAATAAATGTAGGACTGTCAAACAGTCAATTGCATGTCATATCATGCAACTTTAATTTAATTCTATGGTAGGCTATTGTTTGGCTGTGTTTCTGCTTCATGGTATGTACTGGTGCATTCTACGATGGAGCACACATGCCAAGGAAAAGCCTATTCACACTTGTTTTGTAGAGTTCTGGGTTGTAAGTGTCCAGAAACACAGTCTCCAGTAGTGATCCTATCTTGCAAAGACTGACCTATCCTGTGACTTGCTTATCTTTTCTTTAGAGTGACTGGAGTTTTACTATTCTTTCCTCTAGAATTCTAATGTGTTAACTTGATTGCCTTATTTAAAATAATAGAGGTACATAGACCTGGATCATTTCAGGGTTCCTTTAAATATTCAGCCTGACAAACAATCAGACATGGCATCTGCTGGTAATTGGTTACCGCCGCCTATGAACGTGTGCAACAGCCGAGAAGTGGCCAATGCTTTTTGCCAGCTTTGAAGGAGAGCTCTTTGCGCTTATTTTGAAGAACCTCGTAATATTGTGCGCCGAAGAAACCTCAGATGGAAGCTCGTGCTATATTTTACTCGTGAGCGGTGAAAAAGAATGTGCAAACTTAAATCTGAACTAAAGCAAATCAGAAATGTAGATTATAAATCAATACAAACAGACCTGAACCTTATAATGGAGTTCTAAGCAGCCGGATTTCTTCAACATGGTCTCCACAGGGTCGTCGTCAGGGTCCGCAGGTCGCTCTCGAGGTGTAATAGTCATTTTAACACTTAATACAGGCAAGTAAGAAATTCAGATAACTTTAAAACCTTCGTACAACAACAAGTGTCATAGCTGTCAAATTGACAATGCATCAGCTGAAGCGAGTTTTTTAAATACTGATGATAATGATTAATTGCACACAGCTAACTAAAAATAATGTTGAATGTTGTTGACTAAAGTATTTCGTGATACATTGTTGAATTTGAATAAATACTACGATAAAAGAGAAAATAGAGACAAAGAGAAAATGCCGAAATATCCCAACGTGAGATATATCAGATATTAGAATTTGAAACAGGCAACAGTATATACACTGATACTATTTTATATAAGAATTGGCTAAAATTTATCAACGACTAGCCTTACGACAGCCTGTATTACGATACATTCCAATAGATCCTTTTTTTAAGGTAACAGTATAAACCTAAAATTCCTCTAACTTCCTAACTAACGAAATTACACACAATATATAACCCCTATTTTACCCGCTTAGGGGTAGAATTTCTAAAATCTACAGAATTATTTTTGTAGACCAAAGACAAAAATTTTTTTCTATGAAAATATGTATTCATGTAAAATCTTAATAAAATTACCGGTAGACACATCAAAAGCAACTTTATAAATTATAAACATTTATTTTAAATTATAATAACACAAATTATCTTAAGCTAGGATTTTGTTTTTGTTGCGAAGTGCTATATACGCCACCAGGAGTGAGAGTACAGTCGCCATGACTTCGGAGTTCACCCAGGGGCCAGAGTAGCCTGGAGAAAACAAAATTAATTAGTAAATATTAGGTCTTTACATGTGAAATTAGCGTTTTGATGAACTGGCCACTTTCACTGACACCTGACCCCTGAATTCAGAATCTGGATTTGTGCCTGAAAAATGGAAATAGACTCTAATCGATTCCACTATAGGATATAAAATGTAACGTGAAATTTAGAAGGGTACTGCACTCTTCTTTCTATCACTTTGCGGGAATATAGGCGTAATTTTACTTTAATTGGCAATAAATAATACTACTCACTTCCTGGGTGATTGAGCTGAATGGCGAGCAGGGGAGCAACGGCGGCATTGGGGTCAGAGCGGCGGGCGCGGCGCAAAGACGCCCAGCCTTCTTCATCTAACACATGTACCTCATGGACACCCGAGCGAGCCTTACCTGGCTCTTCAGTCCATGATACCTGTGGGATACTTTCGGTTACTAACTTTAAGGTAAAAAAAAGGGAACTTTAATGTAGAACAAGCATAACCAGTCTATGCTATTTAAATAAAGTCATTTTTGTAAAAATTTTTGCAAGCAGATAATTAGCGACATCACTGGTTATATACAATCAGGAACTAAACTAGGTCCGAACAGCCCATAGCTGACAGCATCTCAAAGTCCTATATTCGATATCTTTGTGTCAGATATTTCTATCCTTACAAAACTGATAGTTTGCCTGTGATCCACGGAACTTCATTATTTTATGAAAGCTGAGAGTTTGTCATTGCATGCTCCCAATACAAGTAATAATGATGGACCATTATGGAGTTTGGATTACTGTGGCTTTGGTAGGTACTAAAGGTGTGTAAAATGCTGACCTAAATTAATCAACTAATATAATCTGATATTCTTGGTATTATCTTCAGAATGTTATTAAAACATGTCATTCATTGCCAGACTCATTAACTTAAACAACAGAAACTTATTTTAAAATTAATTTACATTTTTTTAATGTGTTGTCAGAAAATAATATTACTTTGCCAGTACTTTTGTTACAAATAACATAAATCAATGTATCACCCATGACTTGTTTTTTAATACAAAAACACTCTAAGCAATAGATTAAGACTTTCTACTAGTGAGGGGTCGTGATAGACTTAACTCGCCATCTCACTCTCACCCTCCCATATATATACTGCCTGGCGCTCGTTCCTACAGCTACCCTACATGCTTACCTTTAGAACTATTTTCCTACCAAAGCCACAGTGACACAAACTCTATAATGATCCATCATTCTTACCTGTGTTGGGAGCATGCGTCGACACACTCTCAGCTTTTATAAAATAACGAAGGTCTGGGGTTCACGGGCTCTTAGTCTATGACGTGCTCATTCTAAATTGAACAAATCAAATCAAAATAAAAAAATATTTGCATAACGTAGTTGATACAAATGTTAGAATACCGTCACCATCACTTTCTTTATACATGCACGCCGACTTTGAAGAGCTCCGACTACACCATCAGACTGAAAAAATATTTAACCTATACAAACAACGTTACATACCTGATATTTGTTTTCTCCGATTCTGGCGGCGGTTAATGACTTTCCTTCCACTTCAGCGTACAGTGCATAATTTTCGGGCATCGGATTATCACATTTCAAAGTAAATTCTGTTATATATGCAATATGTGTGACAACCGTTGCGTCTAAACTCGTGAAAGACACAGCTTCCACTTGCGGGTTCTGGCAGCTATCAGCCAACGCATCATTAAATAAACATATAGCTAATAAACAAGCTAAATATTTTGTGACCATTTTGCAGTCTTTGAGTAAGGTTTTGTCGTAAACTTTAATATTTTTGTGACACCGTCACTCCACGTATTGGAACCTACCGAAATAACATCGACGCACGTTCAAATACTTGGAACTACGTGTCAAGTGAAAGTTGGAGACGACAGATAAATAATATAAGCCAATTCTTTTTTGAAGATGTAATAATATTCATTGCTCTCATTCATAAACAAGGAATTGAAAGCCTCTTAAGAAAGTAATACAAGATATTAGCTTATTGTGACAAAAAATAGAATCATAAGGTAATTATATAACTATATTTGAAAATGCCGAGTTAAAGTATTACAATTTTGAGCGTATATTATAACATCACCGATGACGTGTTTACTAGAACAGAGTTAGACGGTCACAAATGTCACAATAGCTGCGTTCGGAAATGTATATAGATCTCGCTGTATAATTTATTATACTAGTACATAAATATAGTTAATATAATTATAGTGATTATTTAAATAATTTCAAGCAGTTTTCCATCATCATCATCATTATCAGCCTATCTCAGTCCACTGCTGGACATAGGCCTCCCCCAATGAGCACCATCGCGCCCTGTCTTCGAGTTTTCCACGTTTTAGTCATAATCTTACAGAATAAACAAATTTCTTTAGTATAGTCATAAGTCATAGTACATTAATTATTAATGATATAGGTATACAAAGTTTATAGCTTCTACACCGGAACCGGTGTAGATTTTGAATCTGTCCGGTGTACGGCAATAGGCGCACTACGTATTTCAGTGTGGAACGTAAACGTAACTGGTCAAACGTTGGAGTATAACTACACCCCTTGGACTACCTCTTTGCGGATTATAAGCAAGGCGACATATAATTATTTGTCATCCCTATATAAGCCATAGTTTCCTACATAATCATCATCATTATCAGCCTACTCCCGTCCACTTCTAGACAAGGCCTCTCCAATAGCACGCCAGTGAGCTCGATCTTCAGCTTTTCGAATCCAACCGATATCCACCACTTCGCTTATATCGTCATTCCATCTAGCTGGAGGGCATCCTACGCTACGTTAACAAGACGCGGTCTCCACTCCAAAACACATCTACTCCAACGGTTATCGGTTCTGCGACAGATGTGTCCAGCCCACTGCCACTTCAGCTTGCTAATCCTTCGGGCTATGTTGATAACTCTCGTTCTCTGTCAAATCGTCTCATTTCGTATTCGATCCTTCAGAAAAACGCTAAGCATAGCCCTCTCCATAGCTCGCTGAGCGACCTTAAATTGGTGGACTAATCGCACCGTGAGTGTCCACGTCTCGGCTTCGTATGTCATAACAGGTAGAACACACTGAACACTTTCGTCTTCAAGCTTTGCGTATATATATTCGTATATATTAGTAGCTCAAATTTCAGAAATTCTAATTTAGAATAGGGTGACTATTAGAAAAAAAATCAGATTCATTTTTAAATTTATGATTAAGGTGAAAAATTCAAACAATGTCTCATTTGAAATCTCATTATGTTTTATTATTTATATATACAACGTATTTTGGCCAAACGAACCAAAGATAAAAATAAAAAATAAAAGTATACAAGATTTTATCGGCAATACTGCTGTTATTTTAATATCGAATGACGTCACAACAAACACATCCCCATTTTGCATTGTTCCATATATTTTTTTAAAATTTTCATTAAATTCAATTGTACATTTTAGAAGAACTGAATCAACAGTTCAGTCCATACGCCCGAGGTGCTGCAAGACTTCGAGTTTTTCTACCTGTAAGACTATATCTAGATATAAATAAAATCCTTAACAATTACTGAGTGATATCAAATCCGATAGATGAGGCAGTTTAACAACAACCGCCCGATCGACTGATGGGGAATATCCAGTAAATCAACAAATGATTGTCACGTTTATCCAGATAAAATCCATCATTATACTGATCAAGGTGATTTGGAGAACATTTTGGAGAAGTGTCCCATTAGCTAATAACTGTCTCGTCCGGCTGGTCCGAATCGTTCACACGCACCGTTCGTACCATGGAACCTTCTGGAAGTGGGCATTGGTTGCTCATCATCCCAAGGAATCTTCTAGAAACGGCTATATTGCTCCCACTGTTCCATGGAACCTTCTAGAAGCGCGACGGACTGTAAAGGTGGGGTGTTAAATAAAAGTCAGCGGTCGCGTGTATCCTAGCGTGTATTGCGAGCGGTGAGGGCGGTCAGAGGGCGGTCAGTGGGCGGGCGGCGTCTTGGCGGGCGAGGCGGGCGGCGGCGCGCTCCACTCCGCCGGCTCGCCCTCGTACTGCGTGTTCTCCAGCCGCGTAATCAGTCGCTCGTCCTCGTCGCCGAATTCGCCGCCCATCAGCGACGGCTCGCCCACCACCATCACGTCCTGGAACGAGCGTCTTAACAATAAGAAGAAATATCTACCAGAGAATGTTTAGGAAGAAATCGAGGATAAAAGTAATCAGGTAAGAGGCAGACAAAAATACAAAAAAAAAGGTATATTTCAAGATATTACCGCACCCAGCTGTCTGATCTCAAAGTAGCTTAAATAGTTAAAAAAATATATTATCTAGAGCCATCACACGTAGCCATCTAATCCCAAAGCAAGCTTTGAGAGAGCTTGTGTTTTGTAAGCAGACAGCCGGCAAACTAGAAGGTGATAAGAAGGTACGATGGAAGGAAGGGAAACGGAAAGGCAGCTAAGTAACTAGACAAGTAGGTACATAGGTAGGCAGATAAACTGGGAGGAGGTTATGTAGCTGGTAGCTAAGTAATTAGGTGGGTAGGCAGATATCTAGGTCGGTAACTAACTGGGAAGGCAGGTAGGCTGGTACTTAGGTGGATAGACGGGCTGGTAGCGGGTAGGTAGAGATATTCGGTAGGTAGAGATATTCGCTAGGTAGGTAAGTAGGTACATGGAGGGATAGGTAGGTAGGTAGGTAGAGTGGTGTGGGCGTACCTGCGAGGCGAGGCTGAAGTTGGGTCCGGGCGAGCGCTTCTTGGCGGGCGCGGGCGGCGCGGCGTTAGCGCCGGCACTGCCCTTGCGCTTGCGCCGCTTGCTGGCCGGCCGCTGCGACTCTGCGCACACACACACACACACACACACAGTTACACGCTTACTTACACATTACATTACACACACAAAAGTCATTATTATATTACTCACTTTGTATACCGATGATTTATTATATACAGCTTATATAATCATTTTGCAAAGTATTTTTGTCTTTAACATTATAATGCTGTTTTTATTATAATATTAGCGATTTTTTTACATTAGCAAAGTATATTTGTGCCTCCACTAGCTTTCTTCTGTGTACATAAGATATATTGTGAAAATCACAAACCACGCAGACGAAATCGCAAGTATCAGGAACAGTTTTGAGAGCCCCGTCGAGAGGCGAGAAAATATATCAAGTCTATCATAAATCTCATTGAGTACATAAGACGCTCGAGTGAGAGGTATCTTTATTTTGATATTGTTAACACTATACTATCAATACCTATATTCTAATTATTTTAAAACCAATTTATGACAATATATGACTGTGTGTCTGGCTCACTGGGAACAATAGAGGCGGTGGACTGACCAGGGGGTGCGACCATGCGTTGCCACTTTTGGAACAGCGTGGTCTTAAGGCAGTCCCGCGGCGACAGCGCGTACGCCTTGTGCCGCGACATCAGCTCCTGCATCGGCTCCAGGATAACGCACAACTGGAAACATTACAATTGCTGATTATAAATGTACCGGTTTAACTGGCGTACGTTTTTCGGGATGGCCCGACTAATTTCGGACCTGTACTTCATGAGCTTTAGCCGTTTGCAGCGTCATGTGCATAAACAAATCCTCACAAAACATTCAATAGTAACATTGGAACGGCTCTTGTAGTGATAATGATGGTAGGAACACATAACTTTAAAGCACATATAACACATGAACTTGGTTACTTGGTTTCAGCCATACCTCGTTCAGAACAACCGACGTTTAGTCTAGATTATATAGATCATTGTCTCTTGGAGGATGTTACTGGCTGATTTCAAGCGGGATCACGATTCTCAGTAATGAGGGCAGACTTAGAGGAGGACCCAGTCGCTCACCCTGAGGTAGTTGAGCGTGGAGTTGGTGATCCCCTGGCGGGTGATGTTCTTGGCGAGCTGGTCGAGCGCGGCGTGGTCGGGCGGGTGCACGGCCTGCCGCGGGATGAGCTCGCGGTGCGCGCGCACGGCCAGGTGCCACGACTTGATGCGCATCAGGTCGTCGAACGTGAACTCCAGGATCAGCCGGCCCTCTGTGCACACCTGCGCGACAGTAGCTGTGATTAGATGGTGATATTGCCCTTGTATTTTCTCAGAGGGGTGGCACAGTTCACCAATTACATATCCTATTATGGAATGAAGGGTGAACCACACATTGGACACAGATCATTGATACAATGTTGATTAACGACAAGTCAGAAAAACCCAAACTAAAACCGACCTAGAAATCGAACCCACGATATCTCGATCAACAGTCACATTATTATGTTGTTATTGTTCCATCTGCAGTGCATGGGTAAGTATCGTAAACATCAATAGTACCAGGACGACATAAACACGTTATAGCCTACTTCATTACTAAACACTCCACAGTCCCACAACTAGCAGGCGAACATAAAAGCGTGATGTCCTACTTTAGTGAACATGGGCTTGCCGTGGTGCGTCACCATGGTGCAGTGGTCGCAGTCCAGGGTGATGCTCGTGTTGTGGAACGACTCCTTCGGCTGCCGCATCGTGTAGTACAGCTCGGACACGCCGCCCTCGTATATGCTGCGGAAGTAGCGCGGGATCAGCGTCCTGCCTATCGCTGAAAAGTGACAAAAGATAGGCGTTAGTACATGTTGGACAGAGATAGGTATATAGTGTGGAATGTATGAAGGCAGTATCCGCGGGTCAGTGTCCTGTCTATCGCTGGTGAGATATGAAAGATATGGTTTAGAGTGGTGGCCAGAGATAAATATATAGTGTCGTATCACTGACTTTCTTTATCCTTTATCTCCCTGTAGAAGGAGGCAGAGTAGTGTAATAACACACTCTCACATATCACCAGCTACATTCAAGTCCAATCATAAAATAGCTGGTGAGCCTATTGCCACACACATGTCACAGATCCAGACTCCGATCTATTACAAAAAATCTCCACTAGTAAATCTGAGTTATACAAATCGAACAGTACCTGACCGGGGAATCTAACCCAGGACTTCACAATCAGCAGCCAAGTTTGCAGCCAACGAGGGAGTGAATTAACATTTTCTTTAGCGGTACCAACTTCATGATCGTAGTGTGGTACCACTGACAGTATATATCTACATATATACTGGGACATCATGAGAGGCACTCGCTATCTGTTGGGTCTTTAGCATATATACTATGACATCATAACAAATTAGAATGATGAAGCGACCCATAAGCAGTCTTAGCTCCTAAACAACAAATAAATAAACCGTAAACAGTAATACATTTCCTTCCAGTGTATCACCACCACAATGATCTTAGAGGAGACCACTGATGCTATATACTGTTACATCCTGAGGTATACTCACTATATCTCTTGGGTCCGTCCTCCAGGCAGAAGGTGAGCGTGAGCGTCGCGTCGTCCTCAAAGAACTCTGTCGCAAACGCGTCCCACCACAGGTTGTCTGAGTCCTGGAAATGTGAAGATGTTTCTTTTGGTTCATGCTCTCGTTGTATTGATCTACTAAATTAAAAAATATTGTTGGCCTGCACCGCAAGTGGCCTGGCCTGGCCTGACGATATGGCCAGGTCACTTGCGGTGTACGCAGAGCTTAATAAAGAGTAGTAATATATACTATGGTTTATCTTAGCTAATACAGGTATACCATAGCTAATAATAATACAGGGTAGGCAGAGAGGTTAACGGAGAATATTTGAAATATATTGCGGCTCAATATGGCTTTGGAATATAAAGTAGGACAAAAAGTAGGCAAAAAGATATTTGTTGGGACCGTAGCAGGTGGGAATCTCTTGTGTCTTTCTGACTACCCCTAATAGGTACAGGCGTAACAATATCACGAATGATGTATGAATGAATAATAAATGAAATGTTTATAATACAAATAATACAAACAATATCCGTTAAGGGAATTTCTTCAGTTAATTTTTTTTATACACGAACGCTTAAAACAATTCCTTAGCGCTTTTCGCTTTGAGTGTTAAAAACAGAAGTTCACTAGGTTATTCATAGATGGCGTTGTTTCATTATTATTTTTTCTAACAACAACATAGATGTCGCTAGTAAACACAAAACAGGAAACTCTTTAATGTTAATAAATTAATGTTAAATATCAAAGGATGAGTTTTAAAGCCAGCTTGTATTAAATATGCAATTAAAATAGGTATAAAGAAACAAAACTGTAACAAATAAATTAAAAAGACACTACACGAGTCTTATGTTGCTTTTGTTCCATAATAGATGGCGTTAGTAGCAATTAACAATGAATTACTACGAACACTAACAATAAGTACATAGTTGTATCGGGAATCTTATACAATTTTATTAATTGATTATTATATCATCACACCTCGTCCTTTACGGTACAGGCAGAAAGCATTAAGTGCCCAATATACCACCCATCTTTACAAAGCAGACACACTTCTTCTGCATTAATCACTGTTTTTTCACTACCATATTTTAACCTTTGTTATTACGATAAATAGGAGCTATATTAAGATGAAGTACCTCTGTTCTCTGTTGTAACCGTTTGTTGAGTTCATAAACTCTATAGTCGGGCTGGCCGAAGTATGGGCCGTGCCTCCTGGAAGTGAGAAAACAACAACGAATTATTACAACGTCACGTCATGCCTGTAAACCTCGAAGGCACGCCTCACCAGTTACGGGCACAGATCCAGACTCCGGGCCGCTACTAGAAAGTTCTACTGGAAAATCTACGTTAGAATAATCCAATAGTATCCGACCCGGATTTGAACCCAAGACCTCGCAATCGGCAATCGCGCTCGCATCTAGTCGACCTACGAAGCAGTCTATAAATATTTAAAATAATGTTGTACCATCCGTTGCGATTCCATCAAACGCGCGAGTGTTACGTCGTGGGGGCGCTTACGACCTTTCAGCGCTACTGCCCACGTGACGTTAAATTTTCGTAACGCTTGAAACATATTTTTTAGTCCGTCATCAAAAGTTTCACTTCGCTAACATAATTCCAGTGACGAAAACGAAATTCGTGGTGGCTTGTTATCAACTTATTATTAGAGAACAACGTTTGAGTCGTAAGAACATGCTATATCTAGTTAAAATATTGCTAGAACTACGCCATCACGCCATATCACCGTGACATAGGCAGAGAGCGCCGAACTATTAAAACTTATATGTATATACGAAGCGTAACAACACGCTTGTATTTTAAGCGGTAGGCAGAAGAGTATTGTAGGTACACTATCACGTTTCACCAGTTGCGTTTACGTCCCACAATAGAAGGAATTTCAATATAGAAAACCCCAACAGTACCCGACTCGAGGATCGAACCCAGACCCTCTCGATCAGCAGTCGCGCTTGCAACTTGAGCAACAAGGCAATCGAAAAAGTATTATTTATCAAAAACATTGATCGCGAAACATTTTTCTTACACACAAATCATTTGAACAATATATGTATATTTGTAATCACACCAGTCCGACAAATACCGGACCGGACCGGGAGCGCCGGGTTCCAGCAGAAAATAAATTACGAATTGAACTGAATACCAATCAAATCATTTCATGTAGCAACACTACACTTTTCAGTTACGAAAATGCCGAGTGCGGGTTCGATTCCGATTATCTAACTATTATCATCATCATCATCAGCCTACTCCCGTCAACTGCTGGACACAGGCCTCTCCAATGGCACGCCACTGAGCTCGATCTTCAGCTCTTCGCATCCAACCACTGCCAGCCACTTTGCGTATA
>DWME01005718.1:0-14530 GCA_018244795.1 Parelbella ahira ahira | reverse complement strand
GCCTGGGGACCGCGGTCTGTATGTTAACTTCGGAACTTGTATATATGCCGAGATTCTATAGAACTTTGATAGCGTGATTCAGGATGCGTACTCTGATTGGCCAGTCTCAGTGTGACGCATGTGACGTAGCCTATTGTTTACTATACTCTGTGCTCGTGGTGTTTATGCGTGTTCAGCATGTCTCCATGTGAGGCGCGCGCCGCTACAACAATTTCTAGTAGCGACTCGGAGTCTGGAATTGTGACCGGTGTATGGCAATAGGCTCACCGTCTATTCCATTTTCACCACTCATTGCCTATTCCGTGGGACGTAAAACGTAAATGGGAAAACGTGGGAGTGTACTACACTGTATGTTTACCCCTTCTGGGATTATCGGGGTGACGTAATCTATTTTTTAATAATTTCCACTTATACTCTTTTTTCGATATTACAAACAGACACGTCAATTTTGTTTATATGTATATTAGAATGCCCTAGAACCACTGTCTTAGAAATGGTCGAGTTTAGAGAAGTTTTATTAATAGTAATATACTTGACTTACATGCAGTCTGTAATGGTCGAGATATTTGGCATTCTGTGCTCTCAGCCTACCCTGTACTGGACCTGGTGGTGTTATAGAATAATACTAAAGGACTACATAAATAAAAGAAAAAATATTTGAATGAAATTTATTGGCACAACCAGCAACAAATCATACATACATATAATTCGCAGAAATTAACTTGACACCTCGCTGTGATGACGTCATGGCGAGGTACTAGGTGCATAAAAAGCATTTAATGTATTTTAGGTTTGCTATGTATCAAAATATCTCAGACGCGCGTCTAAAGATAGCTAAGTAGCTATCCGTACTGTGGGTGTGGGTAGGCGGACTGACGGCTGGAGGGAAGGGGATTCCCCGCAAGTGCCAAGTTGATTACTGCGTGTTATATATACATTCAAAATAATCATTAACAGTACTAATCATGCATATTATAAATAAATTACTCAAGTCAAATGTTTGAGGAGTCAAGTGATAAATGGTGGTCGAAACTTTGTTGTTGCAACTAAGGAAATATATGAATATATATTTAAATACAATAAAGAATCTACGAGTATATGTGATTTTGCAGCTCAGAGGTATAGAGTTCAAGTTTTCACCGGCATAGGCTCCTCACTTCGATGGGTTATCTGAGGCGGGTGTTAAGTCAGCTAAATATCACATCCGACGGATATTAGGGCAGTGTCATCTGACATTCGGGGAGCTGGCTTCCCTATTTGCACAGATCGAAGCTATCCTAAATAGCCGACCCCTCTGTTCCCTCAGGCCATCGACGATCTAACGATCAGCTAAGATTGGCGACAGGACAGCGCTCAGCCAATTACCAGTTCTACTCAAAGGTGAAGCTGGAGTATGGTGGCTAGGGGTCAAAAATGATGTTATCTCGTGGTCAGATTTTAAAAACCGCCTACGCGAAAACTGCCCCTGTCCGCGAGCCATATTTGCTCTATATGGATATCACGCAAGTGAAACAGTCGCCTGGAATTTCAACTGAAGACTTCATACGGCGCAAACGAATGCCGTTTTCTCAATCGCCGAACCCAGGCCATCCGGAAGTTCAACTAGATATGATATACGGCCTACTACGACTGGATATCCGTGAAAAGGTTTCACGGCGAGACATAAACAACTTCAAGGGACTGCTGAAGGCTGCTCAGGCCGTTGAACATGCTCTCGATGAAAAGGACACAATCACAGTACATGAAGAGAAGCCTATAAAGTTTGAGTCAGATAATGCTGTCATTGTGGCGGGCTCCATCTCAAGGACAAATGTCCGCCACGCTGTACGAACTGCGCCGGCGCGAAGCTTGAGAATACTGAGCACAATGCGTTCAGCGACCACTGCCCAATATGCAGAAGGTGGAGTCTGCGTCCATCCGCGCTTGAGAACAACACGATTCTGTGTCGCTCCGCTTACATAAAATATTCTAAATCTAATTATTCAAAAATTAGATTTAGAAACTCATAAGGAATGGGAAAATTGTGTAAGCAAAGAGCGTTCTGATAGTATGCCTGCATTAAACATTTTCATAAATTTTTTGGAAAACAGAATTAGATCTTTAGAACTAATGTGTAGTTCGAGTAACTCACTGTCAAAGGATAATAAAGTTAAAGAAAAAAGTTTTCATAATATGTCTGGATTAACTAGTTTAACATGTAATTTCTGTAACAGTAATCATATTTTGTATCACTGCAAGGAATTTATTAAGTTGGACACGGAAAAGAGAAAGGAATTTGTAAACGACAATAGGTTATGTTTTAACTGTTTGTTGGCAGGGCATTCTGTTTACAACTGTAGGAAGAAGGGAGAGTGTAAAATATGTTCGCGACGATATCATTCACTTTTACACTGGATATTGTGTTTCTCTTTGGGCTTGCTAATGGCACCTTGGACGCGTCCGAATTACTATCATCATTAAACTTTTCCGTTCCAACTAAGTTACCCAGATACTCTAGATTTAATATTCTATATGACATACCAAGTAAGTCTAATCTGGGTCGAAACGCTCCCCTCAACCGAATTATAAAGGAATATAACGCGGTCGCGAAAACCATAGATATCGACCTCTTCTTGGATGACATTCGCAGGCTTAAGAAGAAATTACTCTGCGTATATTAATTATTTTTTAAATTACCTTAATTATGTTTGTTTTCTAGTATCTTTACGATCACTTTTATAATTAGGTGAAGTTTAATAGGTACTAGCTTTACGTTATTTGCATTATATTTGAGTTCACATATTTTATTATACTCTCTAACTACATTTTTCTTTTTAATTTTAGCATTTGTAATTTGTTTTAGATTTTTGGTGTTATTTTAACTATATTTTTATTTGTTATATTATTCTATTATTTTCTTTAAGAATGATGATGTTTGGCACGACGTCGTTGCCTGTAATTATGCTGACACTTAACATGTAATGTTTTGTATGTTTGATGTAAAATGCTGCAGTGTACAGAATGTTGGCGACCTAAATAAATAAATAAATAAATAAATAAAAGCATCCTTACTTTAACGTCAATATTTTAGTTACAATTCTATGTGTACGATTAGTATAAATTTCTCCTCCGATTCCCGAAAATATTGTAGAGATATCAGTGGAAAAGAATGAGCAAAATAAACATATTTTCTTTATTCTTTCTTTCTTTCAAAACAAATGAGCAAAACAAATGTAACTGTTTACTGGACTTTGACTTCCTGCTGTTAATTAACGAGAAAGGTCATATTTCGCATGTGACTCTCACGTGTTTTATCCACGTCTGTTATTAAAACCGTACAGGATGTTTTTCCTATCTTCCCATTGTAGTGGCATACCGTCAGTATTATTTATATATAAAATAAAAAGAACAGCCGAAATATCTGTCCGTCGGTTCAACTTAACCGCTGAACCAGTCTGGATGTAACTATTGCTGTTTTGATATAAATTTCTTTAGGAAAACTCATATAGTAGGTCAATCAAAATGTAATCGAGCACTTTAAAGTATCTAGAAACACCTAAATAAAGGTAGCACTTGGCGATATTAGTGAATCAATCCGAAAAAGCCTTCCCACCAATGCGTTTCTTAAGAAAACTTTGCCTGGACCATAGAGATATAGCATGCTCATTTAGTAATTATCCATAGTAAACTATTTAAGCTCGACGATCGGCGAAGAAATTTAATCATTCTAATTCAATGATCGTTATTGCTTAACATTTACGAGTACAATTCAGTAGAGTTATGGTGTATGCAAACTAAGCATTATCTAATGACAATCTGGGCCTTTATATTTCATACACGATTCCAGCTTGTGCCAGCCAGCATATTAAACTGTTTTGGCAGGTTTATTTTTGTAGATATTATATTATGCTAATTATAATATGAATCTATAAAGTAAATTTATCACATGATTAAAACACAGAAAGTGATCTATAATGTTCAATGAATTGTCTACAAAACGTATGAACAACAACAAAACTTATCTCTATTGCAATAAAATCTTTTAGATTGACATAAACCTCTGGGAATTCGGAAACAAAATAAACACATACCTTCTAACTGCTAACATTTGTTTATCCTATAGACGACTAGGTATATTTGATTAATTTAATCAGATTGCTGAAAAGATACGTTTGATACTTATAATAGTTATTATGAAGCAAATTTTATCTTATGGAAAGCTGATCAAAGTGACATTTCACAAATTTTCAACTACAAAATACGAAATTAAAATGTTATAGTAGTTCACAGCCATTCAATAAACATAAGCCGCTCATTACTGAGCGCTAATGATGTACGTCAAAAGATTTCTCTATAATGATAATATAACGTTTTACACGTTAAGTCCGGTTAAGTTAAAACAGTACCTATGCAGATACCTATCTGTAATAGAAATTTGTACGTAACATATCTAGTTATCATAACATAAGCTCCTTCAGTCCTTCTTTGTTGACTGACGGCTGCGTGTGGATGAGATATTAATTATTAAAGTTTATTGACTTATGAAGTGTTTTAATCACATAAATAATCAAAGTTATGAAATCTATATCTGTACTAAATTATACAACTGTTTCTAAGCAAGTAGTATGTGACGTAACATCACGCCTGTAATCCCCGAAAGGCAGAAGAATGAAGTATACTCCCACGTTTCACCTGTTAAATCTACGTTCCATGGAATGGTAAGCCTATTGCCATATATCGCGCACAATCCAGAAGATCACGGCTCGGGAAACGTGATGTAGGGCGCCTTCTGACTTGGTGGTATAGTAGAAGCTACGAGTACATGCGGCACAGCGTAGACAGGGCGCGATAGCGCTTATTGGGTTGACTTTGGTCCAGCTGCTGTGAAGTAATACATTAGTTTTATAGTTTTGCATAGAACAGACTCGGTCTAATGAACGCTAGGTATATTTAATTAGTAGTAAGAATTGCATCGTTATTACATACATATTACTCGTGACAATATCAGTTTGTTCATCAAATATAACGAACATTCTTAACATCGTAGACTTAATAGCTATCGCTTATGCACTTTCTCTCGACGTAATATTTAAGTAAATTGTATCTATTTCTGAGACTTTCTTGGAGGTAAAAGTTATCAAAGACCCGCGAGCTACTTAATTATTCACCGCCTGAGCACAGCTACATCCACGTAGACGATGGCTACGCGCAGTTTCAGCTCGGATTTTTCTTCACTTCGGCGAAATACATCATACATTTTCAATAAGATAATGTCTTGAAGTAAAGAAGATAGCAATAGAACGAAACCGACGAGAGTCTAACTGTTACACCGACTAAAACCAATTTAAAGTTGTAATAAATTCGGGCTTGAGAGATTATCTAAGAAAATTAAAAACTAGAAATACCAGATCTATGAATTGGATTCTCAAGGACTCAATTCTGTCTTTATTAATCTAAAGCCGCTCTCCTACGACAATTTTCAGCATTTTTGAGATGGTATCATATTAGGCGACGCTAGCTACGCTGAGAGTTACGTCGCTAATATTGTTGTTACCCTAAGCAGGTATTTGTTTTATTCTAATTCTCCAGTTATATTTCAAAAGATAACATAAAGTAGTTATTTTATATACATACATGTATACACCGTATAGTATATGCATGGTTATATTTAGAGATTATAAATGTACGTAACCCCATCACGTCTATCATTCCTGATGGGGTAGTCAGAGGAGGGTAGTACTCTCCCACGTTTCAACAGTTACACTTACGTCCCATGGTGGTGAGCCTATTGCAATACACTGAACACAAATCCGTATTAGCGTGTACCACAACCCTTCACATTGTGAAGGGTGAAGGAAACGTGAATTTGCAGCGATTTAATTATCATTAATGACATAATCAAGAATAAAATTATTGTGTCCATGTGCATGTTTACGATTGACAAATTGAGGTGTTTGAACTTGTGTAGATTTGAATTTGTGTGCCCGCAAATATTTCTGTAATTAATGAACATCTTTCCGAATCTAATCAATCGGAATATTGCATAATGAGAAAAAACAGTTTATATTACCATATCCACATCTGACTGGCCCGATGGTCCAGCGGTTTATGAATATGACTGCTGACGGTCGTGGGTTCGAGTGCTACCCAGGAAAAAATATTTGTGTGGGGACTATAATTATTTATTTTGGGTTTAGGTTCTCATATCAGCGACTCTATACGAGCTCACTTTGAAATCTGATGGACGTATGTGGAGATATCGCAAGATATTTGTTATTTATATCATAAAATTTTTACCCCCCACAACAATGCAGATATAATTGTTCTATTTTATCTCTACCCTGAAATCGATTCTCGTTATTCGATGTCCGTGGAAGTTCCGATATAAACTTGGCGCCTGCACGTCGTTCTTGAAACATTCCAGATAGTAAGATAGTGGTACGTGCAAGGAATCGCAAGCCCGGGATGCTACCTATTTACCACTAAAGCAAACAATATAATTTGAAAATTTAACTAAAATTTTTGTTTCGCGACGTTTTCTATTGCAAAATTTCTTACTTTTGAACGCTTAGTGCAGAATTTTCTCATCTCACGTCTAAATAAGTTATTAATTTACGAAGAATTCGTTTATGGTTCAGTAGATACTTACCTACTAAAAAAAATTTACTATAATAAGGTCTATAAAAAGTATAACTATTTCGATTTACTAAGTTAGTGTGCCACATGAAATAGCAATGGGTACTAAATACCTATTTGCTATTATACGAGTAGTTTATATCTTATGCTGTGTTCGCTAATCTGAACATTTTCTTAGGCTTAGCAAGAAACTTGCGAGTTTCTGTTTAAACAAATTCGGGTC
Source organism: Parelbella ahira ahira (assembly GCA_018244795.1). Classification (NCBI taxonomy): domain Eukaryota; kingdom Metazoa; phylum Arthropoda; class Insecta; order Lepidoptera; family Hesperiidae; genus Parelbella; species Parelbella ahira. Next base: position 7,692 of record DWME01005718.1, on the reverse strand, counting down.
TGTACGATCGTTTCGCAACGGACCAGATGGTTTTACGCTACGGGCATTGAATATTAAGGGTGAACTATACCAATTGATATTTGAAATAAAAAATAGATAATCTGTATAAATAAAATCCAGATTTGAAATGTTTGAATATAAATTAGGTGTAAATAAAAACTAACAATTTTTAAGTTCTCTTGGACTCTTGAGACCAGCTGCGTCCGTGACTGATCCGAGGTCTCCTGCACTTAAAGTCCCTAAAAAAGGTCATGCATTGTTGTTCTAAATTCGACAAAATTAATATTTGCCAAAAGTAAGACGGTAGTGGGATTTTGTGATGAACAGTACTTTGCTTTATTTTATATTTTACTTTTATAACTATAGCCCCTATCGTAGTTTGAATGCAAGATGGCTTCCGAACGTGCACGGAATATCTAAAGTCTCTGTTTTAGTTTCTTAGTTACTCAGTTTGTCCTATATTCTGACCAAATAGGTGGTCATCGAAAATGATAACGTTATACTTATATGAATTAACAATGTAAGCACACTACCCTTATTATACATAATACAATGTAATTTATAAACACTTGATCGCTTGATTCTACTCGGTACAGAGAATCAGATCGTAAAAGAAAAGCAGTTGTACTTGGTAAAATCTGTAACAGTTAACAATAGAAAAAAATATTTTGTTCGTTCTCATGATCCTTAAATGTATTTCCAAAGATAATTTCAAGGCACGATCCTTCTTTTTAGATCTCGTTCGTGGGACGTCATCGGCGTGATTTAAAATCAGCGAATGATTTTCTCAAATTCTACATCTTCATCGCGTTATAACAGCGTGATTGAGTGCGCCCCAGATATTGAGTGTTGTCAAAAATCATCAATTTCCACTGAAAATTATTTCGACATAAAAGTTATAAATGTTGTTCGCTAATTTTAAAATAAGGTTAGTAGGTACAATGTTAGTAAATTTAGTACAAAGTAATTATTCTTATATTCAGCGACGATACGACGACAATGTCGCTCTGCAAATCATTTCGCAATCTAGACTGAGGCTGGGTTTATTGCCGTGGGTCATGCGAACGAGGAAATATATTCAGGGCTAAGATTTACGTGGTGTGAATAAAGCGGTATGCACTTACTTAATCTTGAAAGTGACTACATTATTTTACAAAAAAAAATATTTCTTTGTGTGACTGTGTCTCTGTCGTATATTTAGGTGCACACGCTATGATTGCTAAACTATAATTGAAGCTTACGTTGTCATACGAGTGTGTATGTATTGTTGTATGTATGTGACCTTGTATGGCAAAGAAGTTTTTAAGCAAGTTTGGATTTCTTGGAACGCAATGATCTAATTGCTTTAAGTAAAAACATTGAATAAGTGAATTTTCATTTTACGTCTGCACCTGCTAAATACGTACAATCAATAAATATAGTTTTGGAGTGTTCTGGTCGTACACTATATCTATTTGAAAAAATTTTTTTTAACGTAAAGCGAAACTTAACATCATGCCTGTAATCCCCGAAGAAGTAGGCAGAGGAATGTATTACACTCCCACTTTTCACCAGTTAGCGTCCCATGGAATAGGTGGTGAGCCTATTATCATACACTGGGCACAGATCCAGAATGCGAGTCATTACAAGAAATACTATATTAGAAAATTCCAATAGTACCCGACCTGGGCTTTGAACCTAGGACCTCCCAATCGATAGCCAAGCTTGCAACTAGTCAACCAACGAGGCAGAATATTTTTTTATAATTTGTTATCTATGTTTGTTGAAGCGGTATCTGCATATATCTATAATATACGTATAGTACATGTAACAGTCTACCAAAGATAAAAAGGATTTATGTTACCATGCTACCATTGATTAATATTTATGTATGTAAAATAAAACTAAGAAAATTTGTTCGTTTACAATTAGCAGACTGTAAATAATAATTACAACAAATAAATATAGCAAAAATATAGGATCGCAACCCTCCAATATTTTTCTAACTAATGAAAAGAAAATAATGCAGGTCCAATCGGCATGCATTTTTAATATACCTATTACCCGTAATTATTATCCTTTCAAACACTGGCTGAAATATTTTTATCATTACTATCTACAAGACAAAGAAACGCACAACAGAATATTTAAATCAAATGTCTTAAAATCCAAAGGGGCGCTTGAACATTCACAGTCGTGATTTGTTCTTGACTAATTCAGAGCCATTCATCTAAACCGACAATATCAGACAGTTTACGAAAACGCCCTTACAAGAATACAGAATAAAGCAAATGCTGGAAAGAAATATATACTGAAATATCTTTTTTATTGATTTACGTCTAGATTACACTTTTTTAAACCTATTTTAATTAATTATAAAGTATCTAAGTTAATAAAGGATAAGCTAATATAAAAGCTCGAGTATATTAGTGTGCAAACTTTCAAATGCTACAATGCAAATTAAAAATATCATATTATGTCGATGAAAAAAGTATTGTTTTTAAAAAGAACTATCGTAAAATGAATTGAGTAATGTCTTTGCAACTTCAGTTAATTGGAACCGATGTTGTATTCGAAAAACCAAGAAAATACAAGAAGGCGACAATACACTTAGCTTCATTTATTTTTCTTTGGCAAAGTTTCTGAAAACAAGCAACAAATATTCCGGTCGTCACTAATTCGCAGCCATTCATCGAACTCGACAACGACGAACGGCTCCATTCCCGCGAATGAGCTAGCAAATTCTTAGACAAACCTTTTGTAATACATTTAATGTCAGTGAATTAGAAGTTGTCGAGACTTAGATTTTAATGAGCAGTAAATTCAAAGCTAATTTAAGTGACCACCTCCTATGTCTAATTGCTGCTATGTTGCAAATGTTTGATTCGATCCTCGGATCGTGCAAGATATTAGTGGGTTTTTCGAACGTGGAATTCTCAGTAGTGCTTCGAAGTCTGGCTTTGTTCCCTTTGTATGAATGGCAAGACTCAACTCCTATTTCATGGGACGACCAATATTACTGTTACAAAATTGGGAATATTACACTTCTCTGCCTGCACCTTTGGGGGAAGTACAAGCGCGATGTTATATTATATTTTAAAATGCAGCATTCTTCAATTATTCAATACATAACTAAGTATATACTTATATATAGCAAACTTGTGTATAAAGCGTGTAACAAAGTAAGAATGTCTGGTCATAAACGGTAACAGGGTGTCTAAATTCAGGAAAGGCGGCCTATGAGTCACGAGATTTGGACCCAGGCCAGAAAGGCGCGTAAATTTGGTCCACCGCGTCACACATTAACGGTAAAAGTTTAGAAGTCAAATGTTGATATCGTAATACATAAATAATCAAATTTCCCTACTCAAGTAATAAATGGATAATACAAATTATTACTTTACTTTTTATCCGAATTCGCCAGAAGGTGTTTCATTCATTCATTTCATTCATTCATGTATGTAGGTATGTTCTTTGTAATGCTCTACAGCTTAAACGTTGTCCATTAATTTTCTTATCTATTTCTAATTTACTATTTGTGCAATGCATTCTCTATATGCAAAAGTATTTTGAGTAAAAGTCGCTGGTACTAATCAGATGTATGGAAGTTAATGCCATTTAAATCTACAAATTTCCAGCACAGATTTGGTTCAAAAAATTCGTTATGCATGTGTTTGTCATCGTTCATATTGATATCGCTATGATATTAAATAATTATTCAGAAAAACAAATAAATTACCAACAACTGCTACTTGCCTAATCAAACGAAGTTCTGTTATTCTTCGCCTTTCGATAACTCTAGATATTATTTTATTGTACCGAATGTTGATTTAACAAACTTTCGTTGAGAAATCACAAATTGAAAAGAATACTGTATAAGTCTTCTTTGAGCGTTCAAGTTAAGCAACGTTCTCGCTTTTATTAATTAATGAAGGAGAGAAAGGAAAGGTTTTGTACGTAAGTTACAATGAGCCACTGAATACTTTCGAATACGTCCATGTAACTTTATGCTTAAAGCGTTGCGATAAAATGCTGCTACAAATTGCGTAAGAATGGGACTCCTGTCTGCGTCTATTTTACCCGATACATATTACCAGGAACTCTTTAAGACAACTGTAAATAGTCATTTTCTAGACTAGCATTCTCCATCCTACCTAGGATGCATCTCGCTTTCTACCAGATGAGATTGCGGTCAACCGCGAACCTATTGTTAAATTTAAAAAAAAACTAGGGCTAAACATGCGCCGGGGCTGAACAGCAGTAGACAAATAAAAAACATCTTGTCGCCAAACGATATCGAGTTTCTTAAAGCAATTAAGATAAAACTGACGACAAAAGCCGCAGGGACGCCCGTTGGGCCCTTTTGTTAACATCCTACTGGTAATTAAAGTCCAAGTTTTCGATCACCACTGCCCCTTTGAGTACATCTCAAAAAGATTTTGTTCATTTCATCTCAATTGAGTTTCGATGAACCCAGAAATATGGAACCTAAACTTAAGTAAGAAATTTAAAACCTAGATAAGAATATTGTCGTTCATTAAAATCTTTATAGGATTCTTCCTTATCATATCTGTATTATTGTATCTCTCTATCTTTATTGCAGTTATTCGAAAGTACAACGAGTTGTTCGATGTATTTTCCGAAGTAGTACTGTTTAATAAATGCTGTAAATAGTATTTTAAGCGCCAGACCTGAAAAATCTACGTCGACTATCATCATCATCACTTCAGCCTTTTCCGTTCCACTGCTGGACATAGATCTTTCCCAGAGTGTGCCACAACACTCGATCCTCCACAGATTTCAACCAGATCCTTCCACAATATAAATTGTAAACCTAAATATTGACATATATCTCCATAATAATGCAACGATTTAATACGTCTTGAGAAATAATCTCAATTATAAATTAATGCCAGTGAATATCATCTATTGTTTACCAAATTAGCAATATCAAGGATGTATTTTTAATAGAAACTACAATACTACCGAGCATTGCAGTCCTTTATTTTTCGTGAACCGTAGATAAACAACTGAAACATCGCTAACAAACAAGAAAAAAGATACAAATTAAGTAAGTCTTCCTAAGATATTCGCTTCTTTCCCCGTACCGACATTAATATTTCAGAAGTACCTTACTTTAGTCGCGTGTCAGTTAACAGACATTACATAAAATTCTGCTGCTTTTTTGTAGACATATCTCCCGTTTTATTGACGAACCTACTCATTTATTTACGAGTGATCTCAGAATTCATAAACCCCAAATAAAATTTTATGAACGTGGCTGTTGAAAGCTCACAAATACGTTGAACTCCTTGACCTGTATTCAGCACTACTCTATGACATCTATAGGATTCTACACGCCCCTAGACACGAGTTCTAGTGTGGAGGGAGAGGGTAGATATTAAAGGAAATCTACGATATTACGTACTAAATTTAGAGCTAGTAGGTAAAGCAAACTTATCTCAATAGATCTCATATTTAATTTTAAAAATATTTAAATCTAACATATTATATATGTATGTATTAAATAATGTAAATATTAGTTAGCGGACATTAATTAGAGTTCAACAAGTAAAGTTCAATATACGAGTACATAAACTGGTCTATATTCTTCTCTTAGCATAGCGTGTTTTTTCATATTTACATATATGTAAATCCTGAGTCCATCAATCTTTCCCATGTTTATGAATCGCCGACTCGTGCAAAACTTTTTATGAAAGTTTTACCAACATAATGAACTTTATTCGTAAAGGCACTGTTAACATAATTGTCACACAGTTCTATATAAGCAATCGCCTATGTTATTGAGTTCTCTGAAAACGCTGACAAACACACGAAATACACACACTTAGGAAAATATATTTAAGAGCATTTAACATCATCATCACCATCATCAGCCTCTCGATCTCTAATGCTGGAAAATATATTTAAGAGCATTTAACATCATCATCACCATCATCAGCCTCTCGATCTCTAATGCTGGGCATAGACCCCCCTAATCCAGCAGGTTTCCGCTGTGTTCTTCAGCTTGTCAGACCATCTGGTAGGAGGGCGACCTACGCTCCTTTTATCGAGGTGTAGTCGCCACTCGATGACATTTCCTCCCCATCGGTTGTCTGTCACTCGAGCGATGTGGCCTGTCCTTAGCCACTTCAACTTACTAATTAAGAGAGTTGTGTCGGTGATCTTGGTTGGTCTACGGACTTCATCGTTTCAGATTTTGTCAGGTAACATACATTTAACATTAAGAACGAATTATAATTTCAAAGTATCTTTTCTTAATTTTTTTAATATTATCTCACGTCTAAATATTATAACGGTATGGTACGTGTCATGAAATAGGGTGCTCTGTTTGTTTACGGGGGAAGGGGGGAGTCTTCAAAAGTGTTTCTTCGGTGGTCTTTCTCTACGCTAATAGGGGGACTCGAAGGTCTCCAACAGAAGATACTGGGGCTCGAACGCGACGTCCCAATGCGCCCTGCACCTCGATGACACAATGCTTAATACCGCTCTCTCCGTTTCTCATGACTAGCCACTGGCAATCCTTTTAGTCATAATTTACGACAGGCAGGAGATATCGTAGCTCGTATCCTGACCGCGAGTTTCTGGGACGAGGGGGTGAGCCTAATGCCTTCATTTCGATTTAGAAAAACCTAATAATACTTTCCTTGACCCCGGGATCAAAGACGTCTTCACGCCTGCAAACAATGGAGCAACGGAGCAGTCAGTATAACTAATCGATTTATTTAATGTATAATTAATTAAGCAACTTGAGAAACAAAATTTACTCACTTATCGACCCTACTAACGTTTATCCAATACTTACTGCCTGAATTCATTAAATTAGCACATATCTAAGTTAATTAATTACTGCCATAATTAATTAAATTAGCACATATCTAATTTAATTAGGTACTGCCGTAATCAATTAAATTAGCCGTAAAAATGGCAGTGATAGCCTAGTAGTTAAGAATTCAGGCTCTCACTCCGGGGTGCTGGGTTCAAAGCCATGGCGCGCACCTCTTTATAAAAGTGCGTGTTAAGTTTAAATATCACTTGCTAACGGTGAAGGAAAAACAATGTGAGGAAACTTGCACAGCTTAGAATTTATAAAATAACATAAAAATTCTAAGGTGTGAAGTCTGCCAACCCGCACTTGGTCAGCGAGGTAGACTTAACCCTCTCAATATGAGAGGAAACCCATATTCCAACAGTGGAATGGGAAATGGGTCGAACATCGACTGCCGTAATGTAATTTTTAAACCGTTTCGTAAGTGTTCTCGAAAAATTATTACTTCCATAATTCAAATTACATTTTAAAAATGGAAACATTTTGATTGAGATTCATGCCTAATGAATAAATGAGTCTAGTTTTTGTAAAAAGGCTATAATAAAATTTATTTTATCGATTCAATGTTTCATGTAATTTTTACAATCTAATTAAAACTGACTTGTGAGGCAGTCAACGTGCGGTATATATACTCAAAAATCTAGAATTAAATCATCATTGTCAACTTAAAATTACAGTAGGTACTCTTGTTGGCGGAGATATTTAATAATCTATTTCAATTAGATATTTATTGTTATTATTAATGATCACACCAGGTCCCTCACGGGGTAGGCAGAGAGAACCGAGTTAGTGTTGCCGATCGATAGTGGACTATCGATAGGCTATCGATATTCTATCGATAGTAGTCCGATAGCAAGACTATC
>DWME01005717.1:0-14533 GCA_018244795.1 Parelbella ahira ahira | reverse complement strand
AGAGCTTCCGTTTGTAGCCGGCGATTGGTGTTGCCAGCTTCCACAGAAATTGCGAGATTGGTCTTCAAAATTGATTTTTAAATTTAAAACAGTTTCAATTTTTCAAATTTGAACCGAGATACTTTTTAAGTGTATTTTTAAAAGTGAATATTGCACTTTTGACATAAAACAATTTTAGTATCGCGAAAAAAGAAAAATATGTAAAAAGTAAAACGAAAGTTTAAAATGTCACAAAACAGACAAACATCAATTTCTTACATTTTTAAAGTACTTTATTGTAATAGTTTACAATACAGCGGATAGACGACAACTCGATTTGCAAATCACGAGTCAAGCAGTGTCCGTTGAAAATCGATTTTATCGAATCAATTTGTCACTCAGGACATCCCTACATAAATCGTTGCGACTGGCAACTGTACGGGCGGCTCAATGGAAACAACGTCATCCTTTCAAGACCGGCTAAGGGCCATGAAATACATACGTTAGCGAAATATCATCCCGTTCCGCTGAGCGGCTCTCATTGACATTGTTGTTTATGAGACAGATATGATACTTCTGAATTTCGTTATTACGATTTCTCTTCCGTTTATGTAGGCTGAGAATTCCCGTTAAATGAAGGGACCGAAACGTCAGTTGGTACGTCGTTTGCTTATACACAGACGTGTTAAACGATAAATTCTTAGGCAGTAGAAATGTTAATCACTTGCTTGGGTTTTTTTATTTATGCTTTGTGTTTCTGACGTTTAGTAGCTTTTAAGGTAATGTTATAAATTTATAATTATGAGGTACCCACGTAATATATTCTCGCTTTTAGTGCATTTATGGCTTGCTAGCTCGTAAATGTATAAAATATCAATTAATTTATTTGGTACTGTCGTATGACGTATTAAAAACATCCTGGTATATTGCTAGTTTGAAGATTATTTTAGAAGTTTTTTTTTTAATATTTTTTGCAAATTTCATAATTATAAGTCGGGCATTAGCCAAAAACATTTTTAATAATTGAGACCTATTTGCTCTGATGTAGAACAAGTACTTTACTTACTTTATCAGCTGGTTCTTTGATGACTCTTAAGAAATTCAACAATAACAGATAATTACGGCCAGTATAGTACCTACTATAGTAGGTTATTGGTATTTTTAGGAAAATGTGTAGATTTTCTTATTGCCAAATTTTACCTGCGTCCTATTCGTCCATCCAGCCTATGTGACAAGATTCTAAACATGTTATATACGAGTATCTATAGTCAAAGCTAGAGTTGAGAAATATGATGCTCTTAGGCCTGTTGTTTTAGGACACACACAAAAACCGTTACAGCAAAACCGAGGTCTTATAGAGTCTTCTTTATCTATTCGACATTCTTGTTCTTTGTATCCATTTGGCTTACTAAAGATCTCATCGACAAGGACACCAAAAGACGGCTTGCAAGTGAAAATTCAGGAACGTGTTCTGAACTTAAATAACCCCCCCGTTTTTAATGTGGTGTTTTACATACTCGTAAATGTAGATATCCCAATACTTAAACTGGAACATTTCAAAATAGGTCATGTTATAATCGTTAACATATTCATGCATATCTCTTATAATATTTATGAAGTGTTCTCTAGAAATGATTGACTGAAAATTTTATAGCGTCCGAACAGCTATCCTGTGTTTAGAGATTCAAGAGGTTAGCTATATTATCTGGATGTAAAGCAGTCAGTCAAATTACATTATTATTTATCAAGAATTTTTTAACAGCTTTTATTAAGCCAAACAAAATGAACTGCGGTCACCCTATTGTATAGTCCAGTCATCTTAGTCAAAATAGGCTAAGAATCTCGGAATGAAAGATAACCGGCCGGAAACTCGTATGAATTCGTCGTTTATTTTAACATCCTAGTTGTACATTAATCATTTTTAGAAGATATGTCGTGTACCAGGAAAAATGCTTTAACACTCTTAATAAAAAATCAAAGATGAAAAGTCAGAGCAATATCACTTTTTAATTAGAAAGTGCAGGCGAAATATATTCATTTTACGTAGAAAACTAGTTAAAACATTTCACATATTTTTAAGTGACCTAGTTTTGTATTGTGAAAGAAAATTACAGGGAACTAGCGTTTGTCTTGCAATTATTCAAGTTCACCGCTACATTTGTGCCGTGTAGTGACTGACCTTTGATATATTCGGAAATGGAAACTGCAGTAGCTGCGAAATTCCATACGAGTTTTCGTTTAGAAATTAAAGGTTTGTGTCGTATGTTCAATCTTAAGTTTATAATATAAAGTACCACGTTATTATGTACCTGTGCAACATAAAATGTGATTTCTGAACTTCAATAGTATCAGACAAAATGTTTTTAGTTATTCATTGTGCGGTTTAACATTATGTCCATTGTTAAAAAAGAATTTGATAAAAATACTACATAACAATGACGTATCATTAACTTAACAAAATACTTTATAATAGACCAGCCGCCAGCTTTAAAATAACCCCTCAGTGTGGTGGTAGAAAGACGCTTAATATGGTAAAAAATCAATAAGTTCTCATTCATTATTTAGGGTATACGGTTTGCGGTCGACATGGCGGGCCTTTTAATATTTCATAGAAGAATGCTTTAACTACAGCATTAGGGTCAGTAAACAATTTTATATATTTTACAATGTATTTTAATGATGATTGGTTTTGTGAACAAAGTCGCAAATAAGAAGACAGCAGTTGGTAGTCTCTGTGTTCTCTCAGAACTGTATGTAATCGGTATGTATATGTTAGTAGTTACATATATAAGTTTAATGGTGCAAGGGCCATTAGTAGGTACAGGTATTCGTCTTATTGAACAACGGTCAAGAACGCTAATGTTTAGGACAAAGGCGGTCATCAGTAGGACAGACATGCAATTAACGTGACTCATGAGTATTTGAAAATAATGATTGAATCATGAGTTATTAATGATAAATAAACCAAGACTCGTAACATTTAAGCTATTTTAAAAGGAAAATTTAGTAACATTTAAGCTATTTTGAAAAGAAAATACCCTTATAAAAAGTTCGACATTTCTAACGAGGTTTTTAATTCTCTTGTATGACCGACGAGTAGTGGCGAAGCGCCGACAAGCACCTACCAGTTGGAAGTGTCAGGCTGACAGTTCCATTAGCCAGTTCGCATGGAAAATGATTTTCAAGTCACCACCGATTCTTGCATAGCTCGTACTACAGTATATAATCTACTATTATTATTACCTACGCTAAAAATACACTATATAATAACAGACGTAGTACGTTATAGCATATTTTGAATATCTTCTGGAGCATTCTCCAAGTTGGTACCGACATTGATGTTAAGAGCTGCCGCCAGTTCCAATAACCGGAACATCTTATGTCAGGCACTGCTCATTTTGTGTAGGTACTATTGACTTTCTATCGCATCTACTTACATTAAGATTATTTTATTATTTTAGACTAAAATAATACCAATTGCTATTATTGTTTCAAATGGACTATCCCGTTGTTCGAGTGGCTGCAAGCGCGACTGCTGATCGGGAGAACCCAAATTCGAATCCCGGGTCGGGTACCTACTGTCGAATTTTTCCAATTTAGAATTTCTATTTGTGACTCAGAGTCTGGATGTGTGCCCGGTGTATTGCAATAGGCTCACCACCATATTCCATGGAACGTAAACGTAACTGGTGAAACGAGGGACTGTACTACGATCCTCTGCCTACGTATTTCAAATCTAGTTGCAGACTTATTCCTAACAATGAAAATTTAACATTTACATATAAATTACATAACTGCTTGAATTAGAAGTCTATATAAAAATCATTCTGTCTTTGTGTGCGCATCATTCTTCATTGTTTTCAGTTGTACTTCTTAGACTATGCACTTTTTAGTCTATATATTAGAAACCGTTTGGTCTCAAAAAGAATCAGAATAATAAAGTTTATTATTCTGAATAATCGTTTACATTCTGACCGTTCTATCCTTGACATTCTACCCCTTCGGGGATTACAGGCGTGATGTTACGTTTATTCTGATTCTTAGTAAAGCGCAGTAGGTTGTACGAATTTCTCTCAAGCACTTTTATCACATTCTCTTTACTTTTTCATTATTGAAATAGGTTCCGTTAGGATTACCTGTGACCGAACTTTTTTGTACATAGCACAATAAAAAGTAAGTGCCCATATAATTTGGGAGGAAAGTGCGCAAATTTATTATGTATGTAAGTACATGTATCTCAGCTTTTAGTTTTAATACGAAGAGCGAATTCATCCATAGTCTTTTTATAACTTTCGCTGTTAGAAATATCCTGGTTTTAGTTAAAATAGAACCGACCGATTAGGTTTAGCACAATGACAACTGAAAATACTTTTACCGCTTTATATAGAGCACGCAGAAATAGAAAGTACGATTCTTCACTTTTCATTTCGTACAAAAGAGAATAAGCTATTACAGGATTTGTATATTTTTGTTCCTTGATTAAAATTCTGAGGGGGATCGGAGGTCTTTCCTAGCTCTAATCCTAATTCACAAAAATTCATTTAAGGAAAATTTATTACTATTCTTTGGCCGGCAATGCAAAGTAATTTATGTACCATAATAATAACGAAACACTTTTATTCATTTGGTTGTTTAATTTTTTATGTTTTATTTTATTTAATTGCAAATAGGCACGAAATCCACCGAAAATAGGTTATTTCGCTCACCTTCGCTTATTAATGCTAAATGAAAAATATACTATTTTTATTTACCACTAAACAATATAAGTTGTTTTGATGATGCTTAAGTTAAATATAAATAACTATATTTACTTTTACTGCATGCACTTATAATAGGCGCATTCTCTCCCTGAAATCTATAATTTCTCACAACCATCAAGGGTAAGGTTTACAATAAGAACTGACCGTTAGGAATAGTGAAAAATCACAGAAGAAAACGTGAAACTGAAATGTCTACCATCTTAGAAATGTTAAGATCTTAGAAAACAACGACTGAAAACGGCCTTAATTTGGCGAAGTGAAAATGGCCGAATGCTATTTCGTTTAACAGGAATAACCGTAACAAACGCCCATATCTATGTTCATTGATTACCCCTATCCTCGTCTCCTAACTGCGGATCGCTTGATATCAGAGCAGATTGTTCGATTTAAGGAAGGTTTCGCCAATCGACTTTATCTCACATCACAGTAAATATCCAATTACTTAACAAAGATCTGATTATACAATAATACGGTGTAAAAGTAAAATAAATTCCATTTTATTATCATACTTTGTGAATACATGTATACGAATATCATTGTATATGAATATCGGTGTATATGAATATCGGTGTATATGAATATCGGTGTATGTAAGTATATGAATATCGGTGTATATGAATATCTTTGTAAGTAAGTATATGAATATCGGTGTATATGAATATCGGTGTATGTATATGAATATCGGTATATATGAATATCGGTATATATGAATATCGGTGTATGTACATATATGAATATCGGTGTATATGAATGTCGAATTTACAATGTTACATCAGCAGATACGCGAAATCCACATCATCGTCAACCTGTCAATTGGCGTCGCAGTCATAGTTTGCAACAATGACCAAGCGCGGGTTGGTAGACTCCACGCTCCTTAGGGAACATTAACGGTCACACTGAAATATGCAGGTTAATACTTGATGGTAGGTTAATAGGGCGGAAACGTGAAATAGTAAAGCGATTTCATTCTTGACATGAAATGATGATATATATATATTCTGAATACGTCATTCTCTATGCTATTATTCTACATTCTGTGGAACAAATAGGGAGCTATTAATTATTATTATAGGGAGCTATTTATTAATAATCATAATGAATGTACGTTTATACACGTGTAGTGGTCTCAAGTAATTGGATTACAACAGTAAGAAAAAATTTCATAGGACACGTCTATACGTATCGTCAGCATTGCAACTATTCTAAAATATTATTTAATAATGGACAGACAAACAGAAATTTAATCACTTATTTGTTAATAAATAACATTACTTAATATAAATACGCAATACAGACATAAGTCGTGAAACGGTAGGTAAACGCTGCCTATCAAACTTATCGGATATACCGGCATAGAACACAATGGGGTAGGAAAAAACCCAAAAGCACGAAGCAATAATACATAGCTTTAGAGTTCTGAGAAATGAAGTTTGCGGCGTGCGATACATGCGTCACTACCAGACGTCACGCGATCGACCACTCCGTGTTGCCGAGTTAAGTGTATTTGTCAAGAAATTATAATTGAAACGACCTGCCCATAGCTTATGTTCATATGCCTTTATAAGGTTACGGCCCAGCATACATTCATATTTTCATAGTGATTGTAACTGAATTTGAATCAATCATGAAGATAGTTTATTGTATCAGGCGTTATTTTGTTAAAATCTATATTACATCCTATTATGTTAGAATATGGGACTCTTCACAATATGTGAGGAGACCCAGATTCTAACAGTGTAATGATAAATGGGTCGATTATTACATAATATGTTAAAATTGAGCTACATTTGGTGTATATCATTATGGAGTATGCAGTACACTTGCCTCTCGTTTTCTCGCGGTGAGGACTACCATTTCGCCTGTTACGGGAAACCAGAAGAATACTTGATCGGTTCAATCGAAATCCCCCTAAATAACTGCTTCATTATAATATAATATGTATTACTGAACTATGGTTGCAAGGGAGAGCTGTCAGAAGCACGAGGTTCCACTCTACGTATCCTTCACAACTGAGGTGTACTCAGGGATTCAGTCGTAACTCTATAACGTTACAAACATTTGGTCCTCTGTGGTGTTTACCTACCAAAGGACATGGTGTGATGATATGTTACTAATAATTGTAAGAATCACATATTTATATGTATACAGTCTGTATTTTAACAAAATTTAGAAGCAACACGAACATTGGTAACAGCCGCACAAACTAGCCGCAAGCCGCAGCCGCACAGCTCGACATTCCACCATTAAACATTACATTGACAAATCGATGTTCAGTTCAGTCGGTACCAGTCCATAAATGACACGGCACGAGTCACGCATACACCAGGCCGATCGATAAGTTTCATGGCTATGCCGTAAGCTATTGATTTCTGTTCACCAAAGTGTAACAACAACTATGTATTTTACTGGTACCATTATAACAGATGAACTGTTACAATTATTGGGATATGTCTGGTATTATTACAAAATGAATAATTACAACGTATTTTGTGTGTGAATTTCTTTGAATTTAACTAGGCTGGCATTATATTCCATTATAACCCAAACTATAATAGCCTAAAAAGATCGCACGGTAAATTATTCCACTATTGACATAAACAGTGTAAAACGCATTTGCTTAAATCTGTCATCTAGTATGCTATCTCATCTATACTCATGTATGTAATTGCCATTGCTAATTGTTAATTAAAATATAATTTCTGACATAAAATCTACAAATTAACCGCATAATGTGGTATTAGTCCACTATAACAATCGGAGTCAAAAACCGCTGGAATATCGTGTTAATGTGGACGCCACAAAAACCGTCGTTCCGACACAAACTGGTGTTTAGGGACGAAATAAATGGAAGTTTCACAGCCACGGGGCGCGAAGTGAAAAATGACCCACCAGCAAACATCTCAGACAATATTTCTCTGGTGATTAGGTATCGATTTCATGGTTAAGTAACTTTTACTGCGATGTTTTCGAGGCGAATATTTTTTAAATTATATGTAAGGTTCCGCCATTACCATAATTATCGTCAACCCCTTTATTTATTGATCCACTGTTGGGCCCGGGTCTTATTGCGTGATGTGTGTGATGTGTAGTGGGTGGACTAAAGTCACAGGCTGCCATGCAGGCCACGTGCCTGTTGACAGAGTTCGCATGACTTACATAACTAATAAATAAAAAGATAAATCAAAATAAAAAATAACATATGCTGGTTCAAAGATGCGTTATGATACATTTTCTCTAGTTCTTAAGTGGAAAATTCAAGTAGAATAATATTTCAGCGCTGAATTATCGCTGCCCTCTTGTGGTTACATGGTGCGGGTATTACACGAAGAGATGGTAAATTACTAATTATTTTCGCCGTTTTCTTCCCACCTCTATTTCTCTTTCTCTCTTTTGATCTTTAGATCGCAGTTTTCCACAGGTATTCTAGATATAGTTAAATAAAAAGTAATGATCATTACGTGCGGCAAGTACCTATAGCGTTTGAAATTATTCTTGTACATTTTCATATAAAACTTCATACAAATAACATTTTTTTTATAAAAAAGTTTTTAAGTGAGAAATCAGTTCTATCTGCTACGTTTTCTGGAATAATTTTATAGCTGAATGCTACGTCTCTTATGGGTTAGACAGAGAGCGCAGCGCGCAAAATTACGCTAATTGCCGGACTTGACGATTTTCTTCTAAATTCATCATTTTCGTCATAAATGCACGCAGATTTTAGAAAACTGACGTGATGATATAACAAAATAACATCATCTACTATTTAATTACAAACAATAATACAATTTTTTAAACTAGAAACCTACTAAGTGTAGCTGTCTAGTCCATGTACTACATACTACCTAATTTAAACTAAAACTTTTATTTCATTTAGCTAACATAACTATCGATACGTAGATATAAAAGAACTATGAAATAGAACTCCCAACACATTTCTACTTCATTCTCCAGCGTGGACACAATCCAAGTCATGTGATCTAGAATTTCAGACCTGTTCGAATTTGAATGTAGATATCTCGGGAGCGTTTGCAGTTACACAGTTACAGTACCTAACCATTTAGCAAATCTTCGGATGCTCGTCCCCTTGGAATACCACTCAGAGAAGTCTTCTAATACTCAGTAATTGATATGGTTTGTATTTTAAAGTTTACTGCTGCTTTTGGTAAGTTTTCTAAAAATATCTAACACAATAAAGCGAAACTGACCCAATGGTATTTATTTATCCCATAATCTATTGCTCACGACACTCCAACTATGTATCCTCAAAGAAACCTTTTCCAAATCATTGTCCATTATCGCATCCGCTATAAACCGTATAGATTGAACAGTTTTGCATTTCAGTCGATTTTAGATTATGTAGGTATATAGACAAAACTGCAATAGGTATATCAAGTTAAAAAGATAATAGATATATACGAGAATATAAGAAATTTGATTTATAATCAAATTATAACCCAAAATGTAGCCCACCCTGAAGTTACGAATGACCAAAGGGGTATAACAGACCACAGTTTGAAAAGAGCATCAATTTCTCTATGTGGTTTTAAATAATGTTTTATTATATGTATATTGTATTACTTTTGCCATTACATATGATACAAAGGGCAAACTTTATGCCTGATGGCATTTTCTGATAGCCGACCGCGAGTGAGTGGCAGGGGAACAGAATTAGAGAATAAGTTGATTATAAATACGGACATGGGTTTGTACATAAATTTAACAACGTAAGATCACGTCTGTAATCCAAATAGAGGTGGGCAGAGGAGTGTGTTCCACTCCCACGCTTCATCAGTTACGTTTACGTCCCATGGATTTAATTGTTTTTGTTTGTCGTACGTGAAACATTCAACTTAAGATAAATTACAAAGACTAGTTAAAAAAATATAAAATTACGTTACATAAACAAAAATAATAGCGTCAACTAAATCGTACTACCTAACTGTAATTTTCTTTATAAATATCTCTAAAGCGGGCCGTTTCGCTATTTAACAATAATAATAATTTCCCCCGTGAACTATAAACCCAAATAAAGTAACAAATGCCGACCAAGGGCGAGTTAAATCAATTTGGGCGGCTCTCGGAGATCGCGATACAATCGCCCCGAACGTACCGCCCGGTCTATTATTGGACGCTCGAGGATGAAACGGACTTTTTTTGATGTTGCGAAGCATCAAATTGGCACAGCGTCGACCAGGTGTTACTCGCTCATTGTTATTTCATTTTATGACTGTCATATAGGAAGTTATACGATTCAGAAATTACAGGACTGGGTGTAGTAGCGCCGATTACAGTATGCCTATGTCCAAGGTTAGATAAATAGACACGAGAATCCTGTCGTAACGATGGCAATATCTATATACAATCTAAGAAAATGTAAAAAGACGTAACATCTGTAGTCCTACGCCTGTAATACGTAACAATGTAGGGGTTGGCAGAAGAGCGTAGTACACTCCCACATTTCACCAGTTACGTTTAAATTACATAGAATAGGTGGTGGTGGACTCTATAGTCATGCAATGGACACAAATCCAGACTCCGGGTTATTAAAAGAAAATTTAAATTAGTAAAATCTAATAGTACCCAATACGGAATTTGAACCCAGAACCTCCCAAACGGCAATCGCGCTTGCAACTACTCGACCAACAAGGCACTCAAAAACATCTAAGAAATCAAAGAAAAAAAAGCTAGTTGATACGTATACCTATATATGTGTTTGTCTATCATCCAAATGTGTATGGGTGACACAGCAACTACAAGAAAAAACTTGCAGGATTAGTGCATTCATAACTTAATATAGGGTACTATTTCTATTTCCTTTTTCCTTTAGATTATCTCTTTTATTTAAAAAAAAACGTCGTCTCGTAAGTGCCATAATGGCGTTTATTAAAATTAACCCATATTCTATTCTATTCCAATTTACCAAAACATGTCATCATTCTTTTGCGCATTAATATTTTGCGTTTCATTTTCTCGGGAAAGACTAACAGTAGGTATTCACCAAAGCACACAGCACTCCAAAAATTAAATTCAAGTAATCCCCGGTCGCGTATAGCTAACAGCGCAGGGCATACAAAGTTGACAAAAATAGGGTTAAATCAATTAGGATGGCTTCCAGAAATCGTGATAAAGTCCTGAATGAGTTCCCTATTCTATTATTGGACGGTTAAGGGCGGCTCTTTGTTTTTGTCCTCTTTTTATGGGCGCTAAAATTTCGTAAAATATTTCATGGAATGCTCGCATTCCGCCTGCTCCGGTTAAATTACAGGCACCATGCAAATCGATTTCCTATTCGATTCAGTGAAGTTGCTAATTCGCACTGATCGTACGAACGATTCGCGTGTAACGGCCTTCGTTTTAATAAAACGGAAACACGCGTGCCTTAATTTTAAACAACGGCGTGGAACAAATAACACAATCCTTTATTATTGTGCAAATATTGATGCCTTTTAATTAATATTATAGCACTACATAGGTCATTGACAATTTTTCAAGTTTTAAATTCATTTAAGTAGTATGTAATTTTTGATATATAGTAGTATCTACCTATATACGTAGCTTT
Organism: Parelbella ahira ahira; assembly: GCA_018244795.1. Lineage (NCBI taxonomy): Eukaryota > Metazoa > Arthropoda > Insecta > Lepidoptera > Hesperiidae > Parelbella > Parelbella ahira. The sequence goes on along the minus strand of DWME01005717.1, from coordinate 3,235 downwards.
TAATTCAAGTTTTAAATTTACTAAATGTGTACTTACCTACTATTTGCCTCACTCAAAATTACGGATTATTTTAGATTTGACCCTCACGCACTCCAGTCGAGAAACTTGCACACGTAAGAATTCTGTATAATGTTAGATACCAGTACTCTAAGATGTATAAAGTCTTACCCCATACTTGACCAGCATTGTAAACTTAACTCAAAGCCTTCTCATTCTGAACTGATACCCGTATAGGAGAAAGGTAAGGTCACGATAATGGGGATAAAATTCATTTATAAATCATAAAGTGTTCTTTAGAAAATTCTAGAACACACATTTTCACAGGTGCTTAATAAAAGGTGGCGTAACGAACAATAAACGATTTGTCAAACACAACATTATTTAATTAAGGGTTAACGGCTCTTCTGAACTCTCCTGTCAATTTGCCTGTCAACGATTAATTTCAAAAATTCCCTGTAACATGGGGTACAGGATTCACTCAATAACATAATATTATGATAGTCATATAAAGTGTTTTCATTTAATAATTGAAATCGTCTTTAGGAACGTTGGAATTTCGGGAATTTATTTATTCTTTATCAACACATAATACATATGTACATACACTACATATTAATATATGATAAATATAAAAGGAATACTAGGTATATATCTATCTGTTCAGCGTTCGCGGCTGAGCCGCTGATTAGATATTGATAAAATTTTAATACCGATATATATACATTCAACGGCGAGAACTGGATGTAAGTTTATTTTTCAGTCTATGATAGTTTTTTGATATAATAGTAACAACCATAAGGAGGAAGTTGTACTTGTAATAAAATATTAAAAAACGCCTAAAGGACTTTTACAAGAGCTACATGACAACAATTTTAGCTGTGATATTCCTATTTAGCTAATATATTTTAGGCCCAGTAAAGAAAAAACAACGGGTATCGCATAATAATGACCAACATGAAATATAAGTGCTTAAATGTATAAAAGAAAGAAAGAATGAAACGACATGCAAGACTGGATATTGTGTCTTGAAAGGTAACCGTTTAAAATTGATATCTAAATTTTGTTAGATATAAAAATTAAGTTATAAATTCACATCTTCATTTCCGAAGTGCTTGATTTTAAATACAGTTTAATATCATATTGTAAAGGAATCGCTTCATCGCTGCCGTGGCTGCGGTCGGCTCCAGGGGTTATCAATAATGGAAAATGATAACTGTTACCGCACTTCAGAGAACACATAAAGCAATCAATTTCGATTGTTATGAGTTATCATTAATCGTTTAATCTCATCGACAGTAGGTTTTAAATATTACTAATTGAAAATACATCACTTATACCGTGCTGTCGGTATTCATATAATAACTAGTTTTTGTTCATTATGATTCATTAAATAACGATATCCCAGTGGTTTATATTTTAATGTCGTGTTCTAGAAGGCTGCACTTTAAATCCTTGGACATATATGGCTTAATTTAATTATAATATACTCTTTTAAATTAGTATTTCTTGCAATCGAAGAAAAAAAATCTTTAGGAAACTCGCTTGTGACAGACTATGATCTTAACACAATAACTTCGCGGTGTACTTTAATCCGGATCCTGATTTAAATTAGCGAAGTATTCTCATTTAGGGGATAAAAGATAATGTTTAAGAAGGTATGCGTCTAAAGTAACTATTGATTAAACATTTGACATTGATTTTAATACTTTTGGGATTTTTAAATAAAATGAAAAGAATCCACGATGTTATGAAGTGCTAAGTGCAAGTTGGAAAGAAATAAATATGTATTTCAGCATACTTTCGGAATCGCTAACTTACTAGATATATTTCGAATTCTTAATTTTATCATACAAATTAAAAACAAGATCATTGATATACTAAATAAAATACTACCTAATAATACTAAATACCTATATTCTTTAGTTAAACGGGACGACAAGTTAGTTGATCCACGCACAAATTTATGGGACGTGAACTGAGAATTTAAATTTACTTATACAGTCCAAAGTAACTAATACGACAAAGATAATACGAAACAAAGTTAATCCTATCACATTGGACAAATTCTCAATAAAATTGATTATTTCGACAAAAATTTCTATCGAATGTTTAGTTAACTTGAACATATTAAGTAAAATAATTGTAAAATATTAAACGTTAGATGACGCTAGTCTTAATAAGGAGATAATTGGCGCATTTTAAAATTGAGTCTCTTCACTAATATACCTCGTAAATAATAATATATAATAATAAGTGACAAAATAATAACATTTGTCAATCCATATTAGTTAAATATGGATACTCTTATCAAAGTATTTTTAATCATACACGTTTCGTTTAACACAGTCACGATGGCCATCGGCTGTGCAAACGGTCCCGAGTTTAATTCACCGCCTGACAGATATATGAATAATGAATATAGATATTTTCCGGGTTCCGACGTTTGTGTACATTTCTTAATAAATGTTCGCGGACACAACCCTTTTGTGGCACAATGAGATGTAAGTTATTTGTACTTATTTCGATCTGGAAATCAATTGCACCCAAACCATTTGTACGTACCAGAATCCTTAAGGCTGTTGTTTATCTAAGAATCCTATGCACACATTCTTACGTTATTGAATAAAGAAGTGGGTCTGTTATGAATGGGAATGTGGAAAACGATGTTCGAGGCTTCATTGTTATAGGTAATGAATTATTATCAATCCGATATAGGAATGTATGAACACGTACGAACTAAAGTATGTGCGCGCAAATATTATGTATGCGCACATAATATTGAATTTCATATTAATATCACTAAATTAATTTACATCAATGATTTTCCTCAAGCTATAAAATATCCCATGGTTCTATTTGCTGATGATAGTACTGGTATATTTATTGATAACAATTCACTGACATATGAAAATCATATTAATAATTCACTTAATAATCTAATTCAATGATTAAAAAATAATAATCTTAAAATTAATTTAAGCAAAACATGTCTAATGAAATTTGTAAATAAAAATACAAAACCGAAGGACTTGGACATTGGGTACGAAGGCAAGTCAATTAGCGAGGTAAAATCGACGAAATTTTTATGTATCCATATTGATAACAACATAAGATGGAAAACACATATAGAATATATCATCAGTAAATTAAACCGGTTCTCATTTGCTTTACACATGTTATCTAAGATAGTCAATACCAGTACGACACTCACTGCATACCATGCGTATGTAGGATC
>DWME01005716.1:0-14536 GCA_018244795.1 Parelbella ahira ahira | reverse complement strand
AAATTCAGTCTCAAACGATTTCCTTAATACAAAGGTCGTTTTGAATTGTCTACAAAGGAGTATCTACGAAGTGTAGATTAGCTCTAAAAGGTTTCATAATTCACAATTCTGTTCCGCTTTAATAACTGAATACCCAAATATTTTACAGGTCACCTTCTGACCAAGGAACGAAGAACAATGACAGTATTATGAACTCCAGAACGAATGAATCCTTATCTATCCCCTTCGTATGTGTGGTGGTGCAGTTGTAAAACACATTAGGACCCTAAGCAACATTCAATGTTCACATAAAATATTAATGACTACGTTATATTTTATAATCCTATAAGTTACTTGTACTGCATTTTTCTAAAACTCGTGTGTTTTACACGGCATAAAGTGAAAGTAAAAAGTTCTTTTAATTTTTAAATATTTGTTCATTACAGGGCTTTTTATAAGTGCATCAGGACTTGAAGAATATCTACGACAACGAATTTTCTTGCCAACATTTTTATAAGCTTTTTTATGATTATAAAAAAGCGGGAAATCGAGCATCGTAACTGTGCAGTAATTCGTAAACTGTAGCGAAAACTGTGTAATTTAATGCCTATAAATTATTTTGTGTTTACTATGATAAGCCCCGTTTTAATTAGTTAGCGATAGCCGGAAAAAGCTCTAAAACAATCTGGCACAATATACATACTGTAAGCTCTACTATGAGCTACTTTTATATAACTATCAAAGCATGGATTGTTAGTTTGTTTGGTTATTATTCCGTCATTGGAGATATTTCAGGATTTACTTGAAACGATAAGAAAATAGAGAACTTCTTGCTTCAACTACCACCATACGCATGACTGCTACGGAACAAATAGCACCTCACTCGTAGCACCTACAATTGTGTCATAGTGTGATGTGTCTTATATTGTAAAATGTTCACGTATAAAATAAATGTGTATGTATATTATATAGCAACAACATAGCTAGTTTACATCCTCTAAAGAAAAAATATTATAACCGGTCTTAAACGCCCTCAATGATTAATTGTGCCCCTGTACTGATATAATAAATTTTCTTTAGAGACCCATGTATTGTGGTAATGTGTGTATATGTACAAGATATATATATATAAAAAAAAATTGCGATCTGTTCCTAAAATGGTTGATCATTTACACACAGGGATGTATGGATAGGTTCAAAACGTTTTTAACATATGTATATAACTGCAATATAAATAACAGTAAGTCCTGCATGCACAGATCAATCCAGGACTTGAAGGTGATCTCACGGCATACTTGGTGATTTGAGCTGGGTGTTACGAAACGTCTAACGACAGATATTGGTTCATTTCGGCAACAGATCGTAATCAAATATACAGTCTATTTTTACCAATACATTATATATGTCAGCAGACAGAGACTGCTTTATAAACTTAGGTTTTGTGATCGTACTTTTTGTTTTCTTTCCCCCTTAGACTTGTGTTGGAGTTTGTTACGTGTTTCCTTTATGTGTTAGATGAAATGACGTGTTTTTATGCTAAAACGTTATATGTAACGCAATGAACATTAATATCAAATGATACATATACGTATGTGACTAGTTGCCAACTCCGTTTTGTTTGAGGCTACCTATATCTGATACTATATGAGCTATGGCATCCTAAGCACGAATATCTGCACAGATTTTCAGTTTCAAACTGAAACAATTGGTTTCTTATATGATGACAGCTGAAATTCTGTACAGGTAGACTAATAATCATAATTTGCTTCTAGGTGACAACACGGGGCTATATTATTTGTTTCATTTATATTAATTTCATTTGAAGTGATTATGTGTCCTGCTCCGCCCTAAGCCGCGTTATTTATAACCCGTATCTTATTTATGTTTTATAAATAGCTTCTCAAACCTATCTCTGAGCTGATCCTGATACAATATTCCTCTAAAACTTCCATACTTCTCATACCCCAATGAACCCTTAACCAATAACGAAAACACAAAGAAAAGAACACAAACAAAATAATATACAAAATTACTACAACAAAAATATCAAACGACAATCTAAAATAACGATTATGGAAAACTAGACATTGAACTAAACTATGACTGTTTAAAAAATCGAATCTTTTTCAATAGTATTCTTAAACTAATTTTATTATATAAACAACGTTGTTGTTTAAATAAACTATTTGTTCCCGTATTAACATATGAATAACAAGACAAAATAAAGTAATGAACTAATTGTTTTTTTTTGTATTTCTATAATCAATATAATTCCATATTAACATTGCAGGACAACAAGTTGGGAGACATATGTTTCTCGTTGCGTTATGTACCGACCGCAGGAAAACTCACTGTTGTTATCTTGGAGGCTAAGAACTTGAAGAAAATGGATGTCGGAGGGTTATCGGGTAAGAATTTAAACAACAGACATATTTATGTTATACCAATTAATCCAGAATTCTTTTATTATGTCATAGATAATAAAACAAAGAAACACTTATAACAACATTATCTAATTTCAGGATTTTAGGGTAACATATGTACATAAATTGTTTTTACCACTCTTAACTCAAATCTGTAAGGAAAACTTAATTCTCACTTACAACTATATACATGCATGTCGTTTTTTTCTTTTATCATAACATGAACTTTATTAACAGTAGGTATTTAGATATTCACACGCGCATGAAGCTTATAAGTTTGGTAAATTAATTTTATTTTGTAAAAAGGTAAAATACTGTTTGTTTTTATGCTAATTTATATTAATACACAGCGCATTTTCGTGTAAAGCATAGCACAAGCCAAAGTCAGATCAGCTCGAGTAAACACAGCCAGACATGACAGAATGACAAACGAAATGGTTACCCAAACATCGTTCATCTAAATTGGCGCCAATTTCGCTGGTTATTCCATATTTAAATTTATTTGAACAAGCGTGTGCATTTAACACAACATACCCAATTGATATTGCTCATATGTAATTAGTTATTAGCTATTTCAATTTTGTCATATCGTATTACTATGTGACACACACATAAATATACACTTACATGTAGGAACTTATAATAATTACAATGTTCATTCGCTCACAAAATCATAATAAATAATTTACAAGTGAAATCATAAAGTAGATTAGATGTATTATTTCAACTCGTTTCGTTGTTGTTACACGAATTTAACGTAAATGTAACTAATCTCCTATTTTCCCCTTTTTTCATATCCGGACACATTGCTGCGTCGCCTCAGATCCGTACGTAAAAATTGCACTCATGCAAAACGGGAAACGTCTGAAGAAGAAGAAAACAAGCATCAAGAAATGCACACTGAATCCCTATTACAACGAGTCATTTACTTTTGAAGTACCATTCGAACAAATACAGGTGCGAGCCGAGATTAATACGAAATTTGGTGTTGTGGCACATTGCTTGAAGATCGTCCCCAAGGGCGCGTTCCTCGCGGCTATTGGGACGTACATATTCGTATATGTGGTATTATTCAAATTTTACACCCTTAGGAGACAATTACTAAAATTTATATGCGCTAATAAAAAGACGGTAATGTATACATAACTTTGCAATTTATCACAAATTGTACAGAATAATAAAATTCTCGACATAACGAAGAAAAGAAAAGACAGCGGTGGAAAATGACTGAAAATATTTAGAAAAACCAAAATTTAAAAAAAGCTTGACGTACCCACTTAGTTCCCGTAAATATGTACCAAGATGATATATCCATGCAGCCAAGCTGTCGCGATAAACCACCCTTGGGGTACGATCTTGGACATGCTCTTGAATGAAGATACTATGCAAAACTAAATCTTCGTTCGGAATTGTCATGTAAATGTGCATTGATGTTGTGTACCCATATTTACACCACTTGCATCCAACCCGTCCTCCTCCTGTCGTGTTGTTGGAAGATGTTGTTGCGTCGATCCCAATACTTCTATGTTATTTATTGCACTTTAAATCCTTTGCTTGCTCTGTGTATTCAGACCGTTTTCTATCTTACTTAGATTGAATGAGCTAAGCAACAATGAAAAAAAAACCGCAAATTTTAATATTATTTTGTGCTTTTTATGTCCGTATATTTGATTTTGATTTTGCTGTGTGGTCCGAAAAAATTTATGTTGGTATAATTGTTGTTGATAATAATAATAACGTTAATTGTATTTTAGTTAGATACTACTTAACTATCACGATTTTTTCAACCCTATGAACTTCTGTTAACTCTGTTTCCATGTTCCAAATCCTGTATTCCTTGTTATATATTTCAACGCCGATTTTTTAAAATTTCTCTTCATAAAAATGCTAACCTTTAACTGAAATGGACGGTTTTGGTTAGAGATTAACATTTCTGAGGGATATCTTAAATATATCAGCTTTGAATCATATAATATATTTCCATGCAAAAATGAGTGGTGTTTACAAAATCTCCCCTCGTAACTGCATTACAACTTGGTGACTTCAAACTGTAATTACTTTGTTTTACGGAATCCAGTTCCTCTTTCTTCTTCTTTCTAAACTGTCTTTCTTTTATTACTTTATTTATTATTCCACCTTCATATACCTTCTCCTTTTTTGTATTATCTTCGAAGGTAGGTAAGAGGTAAGCGACCGAACTAGTAGAAATAATAATATCTATATTGTAGAGGAATGTATCTGTTCAAATACTTTGAACACAAACAAACCTTTTAATTTATGAATTTAAAAAACGTAATAAAACTTAAAAATTCCAAACTAATAAAAAATATTCCAAAATTTTTATGGTGAATACTCATACACTTTATTAATACCTACAACGCATTGCACAAAACTGGCCGACCAATTATTACTCACTAACCTATGAACTGCACAACAGAAAGTCAATCTAGTAGTGACGGTGGTGGATTACGACCGCATCGGAACTTCGGAGCCTATCGGCAAGGTAGTGCTGGGCTACAACGCGTCCGGCACCGAGTTGCGCCACTGGTCTGATATGCTGGCCAGTCCACGTCGCCCCATCGCCCAGTGGCATACCCTCAAGGACCCCGAGGATGGAGAAAAGAAGGATTAGACGAATAATTAAGGTTAGCTGGTCTTTAATTACTTACCTTTATATAAATTTTATAACGATAACTCATCATCACCATCAACCCTTTTATCATTCATCATTAGACCGAAATCTCTTAGAATCATTTATCATATTATTCATATAATCATCAATCATAGAATCATTTAGTTGTGCCCATAGCCTCTTATGCTGGCCAAGTGAAAAATGAATAAACTCTAAAGTGTATGTTTTCTCGCAATGTTTTTTATCGTTTTAGGGAATAATGTTTAATGTTAAAAACACTGTGGTAATCAAATGGCCCATGTAGAAGTAGAACTCCAGTTACTGAAATCTTAGCCACCAGACTACAACTGAATTGAATTGATTCATGAAATAATGGATTATACATATAATTTGATTCGTTTTAGTGCACGTATCCTACATAAAGATAAAGAGATAGGTATTAAAATCTATTTCCTTTATTTAAATCATAAAAGATATAAGCAAAAAACTGTATATTAGATAGTCTTCGTTTTCGTTTCCGCTGTTACTGATATTATGCTTAAAAAATAAACATCACCAACTAATGCCGTTATAACGAAGTTCGATTTTCAAATATCAAGCGCCGTACGGTGTTGTTTCTGTTTTAAGATGGTATGTTTTGTACCGAAAAATAAGGAACTCTGTATATTTTTAACTAAAGTTCGTCTATCAGTTTCAGAGTCACAAGATAACGTGAAAGTTTAATAAACCCAGTACGAAGATAACGCCTTAACATTTCATTTCACTATCTACTCGCTCAAGAGGAACTACTTCGTTACATTTTCAACATATTTAACGAGACTTTCAGAGATAGTATTAAAACTATATAATTATTCTAATCTTAAAAAAATATTATGTTATATAAACTGTTAATGCTTCGTTGATGTAACTTTAATACTTAGGTGTTGTATCATTATCTAAATTTCAGATTGTTATTCCCAAAAAAATATATTACTATCTTTAGCTGACAGAAATTAAATTATCTTAAATGAGCAGTAATGCTTTCTGAAGGCGAGATAATTTAAATGTCTGCTGTTTAAATTATCAGGACCAATGAATGGTATCGACATCACGAGTATTTCCACCAGTGTTATGTAGCTACGTAGATAAACAACATATTTTTTGTTCCAAAAAAATATGCAAGATAACTGTTGACATACATATGCCCTAACAGAACCTTATTTGCAAATATCACACACAGATGTGATCGAGTGTAAGGAACATAGTTGGTAAATTATGTTTGTGCTCTAATTGGTTCATTGCCTAACTAATACTCGTATTTCCATGCTTAAAATTATAAATTTACTTAGATATTTACTCTATCCTAGAGCCCAATAAGCCCCATAGCGTTACGAATATTATTACGTGTAGGGCATCAAAAGCAACCTGATTGGTTTTAAATCAACTTGTCATTGAAAGTTTAAAAGTATTATAATATTATATTAACTTCATAAACTATATTTCGTTTATCATATTATATTCATCATAGGTATGTATGAAATTACCTATAGTCATTTGAAATCTTAATACAGAAAGCTATGTAAATAAGTTGAATCTGTTAAATTTATTACATTCTATTTTAATATCATATAAGTGTTATATGGATACCATTGAATATAAACAATTATGTTCCTCTTAAGAAAAAAATGTGTCTATGTAGGTTTGTAGATCACGCTTATTACAAAATACTGAAATTATAAAAATACATTTGCTTATAACTTTTCGACTTTCTTTGCAGGAACTGTAGGCCTATGGAACATCTAAACAATGATATTTGAATACATGACATATTTTAATAGATCTTTTCAGACTAATTCATTTAATATATTATTTCGTACATCTTTGTTCGTTGTTTCAAAGTCTACTTATGATACTTAATAATCAACATGTTTAGAAAACTGTAGTGAGCAATAGAGTGCGTATATTTTGCTCTCGGTATAACAATTTTAAATGGTAAAGAACCATTCATTATGAATTAAAGAACGACTAAATCGAAAAAAAAATATAAGTACCATCGAAATGTATAGTCCAATTTTGTTAATAATATGATAGTTAACTAAATAATATAAATGTTTAAAGTTGTTCAATTTTATCACATTGGATTAAAGTGTATAACTGTCACTGTCACCATGTAACTGTCATTTCTCTTTTAAAATAATAACTTACTATTGTATCTGAAAACGTTTCGTCTGTTGATTGTAATGTATCGTAGCGTTTAATAAATTAAATCTTTCTTATTTCAGTGTGAAATATATCTACTTAGCTATTGCTTGACTGTTGTTGATCTCAAAGTTATATGTTACTGTGTATATAATGTAATCACATGTTAAATTTCACCCTCACGTATATAGAAGTAGGTATAATGTCGGGCTTCAAAATATTATATAGATGGGCACCAACACAAAATATGTAGAGTTGTGGTTCATGGTTTTGTATTTAAGATGCGTATATACTTATTTTAATATATTTATAGGTAAAAGGCTAGTATTACAGCAGATTAATGGAAACTTGTCCTTATAATGTTATGATATTCATATGTTTAGATACTGAAAGTCATAGTAGGTATCTTTCGACATGGAAATATTACAAACCGGTAATAGTAACTGGTTATAATACTTTGAAACAATCCTCGTATTTGTTTTTTTGCAATGTAGTTTCCGTAAATCTGCTGGGTATGAACTGGCATAACTAGGCGTGGTCATACCAACGACCAACCACAGTAGTATGACAATATAGACATTCCTCTATTTAAGTACAATGAGATATGTATCGATACAAATCGTATTTGTAAGTGGAATGCCACATGTGATTAGTCGCTATATAATGTATTATATTTGTCGCTATTTAATGTTGATATTTAAAACCATTGTTTCGAATATATTAGCAGAGTCGTGACGCGACAATATTTATTAATCGTTTCGTGCATTCGTTACTGATGTTTCAATATACAATCATATAGAATTCTTAAATGGCGATAAATTATTATAACATACAGATGTGGTAGTCTTAAAAATGGAGTAGAGTTGTTTGAAAATTTATGTGAGGAGAAAAATATATTACTTTTTAAAATCGTAATAGATTAACGTTAACAATGAAGTAAAGGTGATTCAGTTAAAATAACTTTCAAATCAGTAATTTACATTCTTTACGGCATCAAATTTATTAAAGTGGTAAAGAGCAAAGTGGGCAGAGTGTAAAAAGTGTTTTATATCACTAGCCTGAGAAACGAAGAGAACTGTGATGTTACATTTGACATGTACATCTAGTAACATTGAAAAGTTCGTAACAAACTTAATGTTTCCAAATTTCATAATGTATTAATTTTTTTCATCTGTGCTTAATGCACACAGCATACTTAATATATAATCACATAGCTATCAAGTTCTAGGAGTTGTTTATTAAACCAAAGCAAATTGACATTGATAATGCTAAAAGATTTGCCTTGGTTTGAATGTATTTTTAGTAATTTTGCACATTCAGCTAGAATTAAAATATAATATATAGAAAATTTTTTTTTTTTGAAGGTAACATCATTGGCAATTTAAGGTGATTTTTCTAACATGAACAATAACTTTAATAGTACAGTTTAAAACTAATCACTGTATGGATACAATATCAAAATGTTGACCCACCTTATTTATTAATTTATTATTTACGAGATTGAATATATTATAGAAAATAAACATGCATATTGATAATCAATGTATGAAAGTGTTATAACAAGTGTAACAAGGTTGGAATGTGACGTTGAATGTGCTTATTCCATAACACAAATCTCATTAATGACAAAAAAACATCTCTCTTACAATATGATTGAGGTTCTTTGGTGGATATTATTACATCTGAAAATTTGTAATGCTTTATTAATTATGAATATAGCAATCAAAGAAATTTATTTATCACTTACTATTTTTTTAACATCACTGATAAATGCAGGGTTTACCATGTTTTCATCACATGATCTATTTATTAACTATCTAGCACTGTCTTCTGACACATTATGAAGTTTGTTGTTCTATGCATCCAACAGACAAAGTATACTCTGTCATGACTTAGTAATGTGTACTCAACCAAAATGTGCAATAACATGTTTGTTTCATCCACAAGCCTCATTGTTATATTATCAAATGTATATAAATATATAACTCATTGATAAATTTATCATATCACTTGCCACATAAAGGAAATTCAATTTCTGAATAATGTTATGTTATTATTGGTTTAGAAATAAATGTTTATTTAGAAAGTGATTGTTTAAGTAGCATAACAGTAATGTATTATGTAATCTATAAAGAATGTCTATAATACATAATTACATAGAAATTTGCATTTTCTTTTACCCACTCAATAATAACACAAGATGACAGAGAAATACTTTTTAATTATAATACATTTTTACATAATTATATCACATGTTCATAATATGTACTTTATACCAATACAGTTAGTGACAGACTAAGATAAACATGTTACTTACATGTACATACTTTTCCTATATCTTAGAGCTACAATATGTATTATACAATATTAATGCAAATAACAGACAGTGTTTATGGAGACAAAGATCAAAGAGATGAGGTAGACCTAGCTGTATATTCTTGGATCAAATTGGAGACATCTTAAAATCTCAAGGGCTGATTGTAAGTTTATTTAATAGATGAGCATGCATGATAACTTATCAATGTAATGGATGCGAAAGCCTACCAAGACTATAGCAGGTAGAAATCCTTTGTCTCTGCCTGAACTTATGGGAAATAGGTGTGACAACATGTATGTATACAAATAACACCAACAGTTTTGTACAATTGTCAACCTACAAATCAATGATATATAAAGCCCTATAATATATTTAATTTATTTTATTATAATAACAATAAGTTTTACCATTTTTTAATTCTTAAACTATCCCTTAACTCAATTTCCTTTGCAAATATAATAATTGACTGCTATCACATTATGAGTTTTCTTAGTCACTGTGGTTTTATCTTTCAAGCCTTAAAACAATTTCCTTATTTCCCAATAGAATTTTCTACAGTAAAAAAGTTTGTTACATTTAGACAATGTTGCAATCATTATTGATAAAAATTTTGATGCACACTAAGTATAAAAAAAAAAAATATTACATATACTTCTTTTATCCTTGTCCATAGTCTATTATACATTCAGTTTATGTATGTCTATACACTAACTTTTTCTATAGTGAGTATTAAAGGACTGCAGGGAAATATTACTACTTGGTAAAGACTAATAATGTTAAATAGGTTTATGATGACCACAGTCAAAACTAACACATGCTGAATATAATTTACAGGTCAGAAATATAAACACAATATTTCTTAGTTTAAGCAATATTTGCTATAAATTGTTTTTTAAATATCCTATACATATTTCAACAGCTGTTCATACAATAACTGTAATTGACTTTAACACTTACAATATTTAAAACTCTTTGAGTTTGTGCAAATTGCAAATCCTAGTTCTAAAGACAACAATTGTACCAAATCATAAGAAGTTGAGTTATGGCTAAAGTTTTATTAAATAACAATATTAAAATATAGTAAGCTCAAATTTATTTCAGTTCAAGATTGTGTTTTCAAATCTTAAGCACCTGAAGGAACGTTTACATGCATTTAGCTATCATCGTAATACCTGCGCTTCATACTCCGATATTTTTTTAATTTATACAAAGCCTCAATCTCTTTCACAACAAACTGTCCATGTTTAATCATTGTGTCAATTTTGAGTGGATTCGTTTCATTACTGTTCTTTGTAAACACCTTGTGCAACCGCTTACGAAACAAATCATAACCCTGGGGCCAGTCTCTTCCTAAATACAAGAGCTGAAACATATTTTGTATAATTAAAAACAAAGCAACAATTACAAATGGATAATCTAAAAACATACTGTCCGTACCGTTTTGTACAGGTTTAGTACAGCCTGTCTTTGACTTTGTGCCATTTTATTAAATTCAAATAAATGATTACATTTATTGTCTAAAGTCTAAAGTTCATAGTATAAACACTTGAAAACATGAATGAAGTTAGTATGGAATAACATCAATGTTCATGCCAATGTCACATTTGTAACGTCAAAATCAGTTCCAATTATTCATGATTAATAAAGTAATATTTACAAATAGTATAAATTCTACAAAATCGACGATGAACGATGAAATAGGTAGTCCGTACGTAATTGCCAGATATGTAGGAGTTTCAATAATCCCTATCAATTTAATATACCTACTCTGTTTTTTAAGTCCACATTACAGTCTGCTGTCTATGGTATTTATACACACTTTACCATAGAGTTATTATACATAGAGTAGGAAGCCAGTCTTGTGTCTATCAAAAAGAAAAAGAAAGCAAATGAGGTTACCTATTTGTCTCTTTTTTTGCGTGTGCTTAGTGAGCAATAGTCATTTTTACTGAAATGCTGAAAGCTAACCTAAAATTTCAACGTATAACATCAAATTGGAGTAAAATTTATAATATTATACTGTTTAATCTAAGGTGTATTAATTTGAGCAAATAAAATAACAATATTCCGAAACAATTTCAAGAGAGTGGCCATTTATGACAACAGATATCGGATCGACCTATAAACTAATCATGATTTTGATTTTTTCCAAATTCATGGCCTATGTTCAGCAGTGGACTGAAATAGGCTGATGATCATGATGATGATGATAAAAATGACAATAACATTCATTGAGCGTATAAAAGAAGCTATTGCTTTCGACGATAGTCGAAGTTTACACAAGTAAGAAATTTACAGTTTTTATATTTGTGATACAGATATTAAAAGATAATGTTGGTTTTATAGTACATTATGAACTCGTAATGTATTTTAAAAAAATCTGTAATATAAAAAAACGCATAAACATTTTGAAGGTGTGCTAAGAAATGTTCAAAGTATATAAATTAGACAGATAAGTATGGGTCTCTCATCTTCTCTCTTTTATTATTTGTTGGACACTGGCACGCACAGAGCTGCCTATGACTCTTTACTCTATGTATAATAATTCTATGACTACTCCATGACAGTTATTAAGTCATACTTTTGTTATTGCCAGGCTAAGTATTATTTTTCCAATTTCTATAGGTAATCATCTACAACTTTTGAAATGATAGTGTAACAAAAAGGCATAAATTCGCAAAAGGATTAGAGAAACATGAAAACGCCTCACAACTTGTTTGGTCATCTTCACAAATGGATAATTTAGTGTTTGCAGCCGTTACCGTATCATATTTAATTAACCAGCTAGTAATATTTATTTACAGTTTTTCAAGCAATATTTATGAAAATACAATTTATTTAATAGGTCTTTATACTATTATCTATACCTAAAGTACATGAACCAGTCATATGAATTATTCACGTATATTGGCGTTAAAAATTGGAAATAAAGCTTTACGAAGTCTTTACTTTATTATCTCTAAGTTTGTCTTGGACAAATAATATCTACTTATCTCAATAGAACGTAATGTATTAGTATGCACAAATCGATAAATTCAATTGTTAAATCTGATAATATAAATGTACAAGAAAAATTAAATTATTATTTTCACGATAAGCTGAGTTATAATAGATTATTAAGTCAAATGCAATTCTAAAATATTAAATATTTCGTTATAAAAAAATTAATCCTCATATACATATGTACTTATTTGGCAACATACAAAAGAACGTAAGAAATAAAACTGATATTGTGGTAACCAAGCAACATCAATTTATCATATTGTCTAATTCAGGCTTTGCTGGAATAATTGTATGGTTGATCTAGTGTAGTGCCTTTCTTCATATATTTTCTATTAAAATGTCTGACGAAGAAACCACGAAACACAAAAAAGGTACATAATATTCACAACTTATCGACGAGCGACATACAGAACTACAACACTTAATGTTGAACCTTTTTATAAAATTTATTAATGTCTGTTTCTCACTTTCAATAATATTTTATTATTACTATTTTGGTTTATAATTTAATTTACAAACTAATATATTTTTGATGTTCAGTCACATTTACAACAGAGAATAATTTCATTTATTATCATTGTGAAATAAACGATTCTTTGAGATAACCGTTATGATAACGATATTATGAAGTCGCAGGACCGACATTGTATAGATGTGATTACATTTTTGGTATTCGTCTTGTAAAATATTTGGGTTGAATGTAATTTTTAACGATATGTCCTGGGCATCTTGTTTTTATCAGCGCTCTCGCTTGCGCCTGTCTTCAGCTAGTTTATTGCAAATTAAATGTAGGTAGGTATATGAGATTTAATAAGGCAGAAATAAATGAAGCTCAGTCAGATAAAAACGATTATTACTTTTTGTTGTAGATCGTTCGTTCGTTTTGAATTTCGTTTCGAATCAATTATTGATTCATGATTGTATATACATATATAGGACATATATATATAGGACTTTTATATATATAGGATATATATATAGGACATTTATTATATGGAACAATATTATATCGTAACGTAACATCACGCCTGTAATCCCCGAAGGGGTAGGCAGGGTAGTGTAGCACACTCACACGTTTCACCAGTTACGTTTAAGTCCCGTGGAATAGGTGGTGAGCCTATTTCCATACACCGGGCAAGATTCCAGACTCCGAGTCACTACTAGAAATTCTTAATTAGAAAAATCCAATAGCACCCGACCAGTGATTTGAACCCAGGACCTCCTCGATCGGCAGTCACGCTTGCAACCATTCGACCAACGAGGCAGGTATTATAATTATCGTAAATTTATGAAATTATGTAACAAAAAGAGATCTAGTATATTCTGTGTGTATAGGTGAAGGAGAAGAAGAAGGGGAAGAGGAAGCTGCTATAGAGGAAGCTGCTCTCGAAGAAATAGAAGAGGAACATGTAGAAGAGGAATCTGTCCTCACCGAATATGATCCGGATGACTTCGTTTCCGGCGCCGTCAACACCCTAGACTCCACCATACCCCTAGATCTGTTCGAATTTGAGTATCCTTTTTTACTATTCTAATATGCACTACAATAAATGAAGGAAGATATGTTTATTACTTATACAATATTGTACAAGCAACTAAGAAACGTTTTATGAATGTAAAAAGAAAACTTAATTTTCGTTTGGGTTTAGAATATACATATTTTTTTTATTATGTAGAAATAGGCTCGCGTTTGTCCTCAATCCCACCTGATGGAAAGCGAGATGCGGCCTAAGATGTAGGAATAATCTGGATATATAACAATATAACCACTAAGTTCGAATAGCCTTTCCATCAATAATTTCCATCAACAGTACGCCATAAGTTGTGTGCTTATTTTTCACTTGTGTCATTTAGAATAATAAACTGCCAGATTTTTAACAAGCAAAATTCCTGAACCATATGAAGATACTCGTACGGTTACAACTGTCACAAGTACTTTAACTTATGCGCTTGCGATGATACTGTTATTTGTTGGGCGGCTGGCAGCGTTATCACTTTCATGGA
>DWME01005715.1:0-14538 GCA_018244795.1 Parelbella ahira ahira | reverse complement strand
CGTACTACGCTACGATTGCCAAGTCTTGGTCTCCACTCCAGAACACGTCTGCTCCAGCGGCTATCGGTTCTGCGACAGACGTGACCAGTCCACTGCCACTTCGGCTTGCTAATCCTTTGGGCTACGTTGATAACTTTGGTTCTCTGTTGGATCGCCTCATTTTTGATGCGATCCTTCAGAAATAAACAACATGTTAGCTATAAATTTCCAAATAAATCTATATTAATAATTTTACATCGGGACAGAATATAAAATATTGATCACGGGAACATCGGGACAGAATATAATATAGTGATTTAGTAATTTAAGGGTATCACTTTAGCGTTCGGTCCGCTGACTGAACGTTTTTAAACCGCACGTCTAGTTTTGTAACAAGTTCGAAATTAAACTGCACTTTGTTTCTTCTCGATACGCTAAGAAGTAGAAACTTAGGGGCAAACTACGGGAGTATTTCATTTAAAATACCGTATAAAATTAAAACTTGGATGTACATTTGGCGGTAGAAATGGACTTTTAATAGAAGTGAACAAAAACGTCGGTCTAGTTTCCATTCAGATGTATACAAGTGTTATTTTATTCAACGCCTTTACATTTATTTCTGCATTTTCATTGCTTAAGTTAAACTATTTCAGTAATCCTTTTTATTATATTTTTTCTGTGCGTACCGTTTAATTACGTATTTTGTTGTCAATCGGTCATATTACTACACTCCATATCATTAAGATAAATTTACATTTTTCGTTATGCGCCATTTTATGGCACTCCATAAAACATTTTATATTCATTAAACGTTAGCTTCAAGAGCGTATGCGTAATGTGAGTCAGTGAGCAGACGCTTTTTATGTCATCTGCAACAATTAACGCTCTGAAAAACACGTGTTCATTTCGCCGTTGTCGAAAATTTTAACACTCGTTCAGTCACGTCCATTGTCACTAATTTTAATACGTTCTGTTTACTCACTACGACCGTCTCGTTAGTTACACAGAAGTTGAACAGAAAATAGCTAGATGTAAAATAGGAGGGAGTTCGTGTTGCGACTAATTTGATTTGCGAGCGACTAGGCGTCGCGCCAAACTGCACTTCAGCTTTTAGTTGCAACGATAAAAACATTCGTCCTATTATGCCGTCAAGAAACGTTTCATTGGCAACCCCAAAGTGAATTTTAATGCAACTTTGTTCCGAGGTTGAAAATGGAAACAAAGTTTTTCTGAGTTGCTCGGTTCCTCGCAATCAGTGCAAAGTTGAGGGTAGGAGCACAGTATAAGTAAATTCGCTACCGTGGCCTTAAGTTTCTAGTTAGCATGAAAAGTGGCCGTATAACGGTGGTCCCCCTAGAATGTCGTCGCACGCTAAACGATGGCGCTGCAGTATCTAAACCTTGGATCCTTACATCAGGCCTTCCAAATGTTTAAACTTCTACGAACAAGGAAAGTTGAGCTTAGCAAATTTACGCTTAAAGCTTAAAAGAATTTTGTAACTAAGACATGCATAACTGTTCTTAATACAAACGAAAAATTTTATAAGTGGAGCCCACGCGCTGTAGAAATAAAACTTCTTGCTGATTATATGCGTACGGAGTTTTTTATATTACTTTATTTATGTGAAATATAAAATTGTCAACATGGAACCCATGTTTAATTAATGTAAGAAAACAATATTTTTATACAAACTGAAAACGTCGCGACAGCGATTACTTTTAACGCGGTGCGAGACGACTGACAATTGTTTAATGATTTAACGATAGCTATTAAATTTTTTATTATTATTATATCATTCCGCCTGTCCTTTACAGAAAATGCAGAAAGCATAGCATGCTGAGTCAAACATTTCTGTCCTTACATGCCATGACTTGCCTCCTCGTACCTCTATATCATTCATCGCTCTCTTCATACATACACGCTGGTTTGGAAACCTCTAATTCCCCCATCAGTCAGATCTTCACCTATTTTATCGTGATAGGTGGGCCTTGACCTTCGGCACTTGCTTCTTTCAATATTCGAATAGAATATCTGTTTTGTCAGTTTTTTTTTAACTTTATGCAAAGCAAATTGGAAGCTATTAATATTTACCGTCTTCTGAGTTATTGAAGGTTGATTGCACATAATATAGTCACATAAAATGATTCTAATCATAAAAACTGAAATAGCTCGTACTTTAACAAACAAATGGTACAAAGACCTGAATATACGTATAAATGTAGGCACTGATGACTCTCGTTGCTGATTGCAAGCGAAACTGCTGATCGAGAAGTCCAGGATTCAATCTCCGTGTAGCTACTACTGAGTTTCATTTAACTTGGAACTCCTAGTAGTAATAGTAGTCGGGACAAGTGCTCGGTGTGTATATGTAGTAAACTTACTACGTATTCCACAGTAGGTCATATAAAGTAACTGGTGAAACATGGCAGTATGGTACACTCCTCATTACAGTCATGATTTTACGTTTAAGGCAGGAACGTCCGTTCAGGTTACATCGTAACAAAATCAAAAGCATTAACCGTGAACCAAACTACTAGCTCCTCTAACCGCCGCTTAAAATAAAAACGACTACGCTTACACGCGCTTTCTACCTTCTATGATAAAGACAACCGACGTTAGTATTATACAGGATTGTCCACTGCCGAATTAAACTGTTAAGCAAGCAGCAAATCGACAAGCCAATCGTGGAGGTCACCTATAGATCAAATACAATATTAAAAGTAAATACCTGTAGATACTGTTCGCTTGACCGCGCGTAACGACCTAGATATAAATCAAGTATTTCGCCGACGATCAGAAATCAGAACACGAACGAACAATACTGTAGGTCACCATTGGATCACCTCTTTACTATAACCATAATAATGATCTTGCATAAAACATAAGTGGATATCGCGCGGAAAATTGTTACAAAATCGTGGAATATCGCCTGTGAAGATCATCGTCTACATTTAACAAGCACGAATACGATGCAAAAGAAATACAAGACAAAATCGATAAGGCAAGCGGGAACCCACACGAGTCGGAAATATGTATCTAATTAGTAGATATAATATAACAATAAACAAATATTCTAAATTGTTATTCATACAACGAATACTACACATATGTACATAATTATACAAGTAGATCGTACAAACGTTACGATATTGCATTTTGTAACCTAATTTAGTTCTGCCATTCATTCTGTAACTTAATTTAGTTTTTACAGCAACTCAGCAAAACTGATACAAAGAACCGATCCCAAGTAAGAATTAGACTAGACAAAGACAGGAAGAGCTCAACTCAGTAATAAAATCACTATAAAATCACTGTAAAAAATAGAATAGAATTGAAAAGATATAGGACTTCGCTTAAATAATCATAAAATATATTGAAATCTATTTATATTATAATCAAGATAGCATTGGGATATTTTTCCGACCTTTTTATCGTTCCATTGTTCATTGGGTCTCCTTTTAGGATGAGAGAAGGCAATAGTCTGCCGCACTTGAGAAAAGCGGATTGGCATATCCCAAACATGTGAATTCACACTTGAAGGATATTATTTGTAAAGATAAGCTCTCAAAAAGTCGAAGCTATATAATTATATTAATTGCCGAAAATATACTTAATTCTTTGCTAATTCTAAATACTCAGAGCGCCGTCTCTAAGTGCTCATAATCTACCCTCAAACAAGATTATACCAGCTCTACAGCAAAAAAGTTCTGACTGAAAAAATTACTAATATTTTGGTGTACCATTGTATTTATAAACGCGTTATGTTATACTGATCCTAAATTTAATTATAAATTAGCAAACATAAGCATATCAATTCTATGTTCCCAAGTAGAAGCGTGTCTGAGACAACTCCGATATTTACGAGTACAAGCCTGTAACTCTATATTTTTATGTCTCCCGTATTATTCTCAATTTTACGTCGTCGCAGCACTGCACCATTTAGAGGACATTAGCCGTTTTTTGACACAAGGCAATTACAGTTTCACTGAAACATTAAAAAACGTATTACTCGTAGTTACTATATAAACAATATTTTTATGTTCCCGCTATGAAATTAAAAAAATTGAAAAATTGTTAAGTTGTTGCTTTCATTCAAAATGTCGAAAATAGAGTTTTCACCAGATCTTTAACATTTTGGGTTCCTAGGAAGATAATTTGACCAAATTTTTTTTAAATAATTACTGAATTATCAATCTGATCGAGTTTATGCAGATGAAAATGCTTGCCCTTAAAAATGACGACATTAAAATTTACTTTCCAACATGAAATAGGAGGTAATCCTGTTGCCATACCATCATCATCATGTCAGCCTCTTCCGTTCCGTTTAGTATCCAGACCATAATGTCCATGATTATATTTAAGAAGGAAAGAAAAGGAGCGTAGGAGCGAAGGGAAGAATGAAAGAAGGAAAGAATACATAGATCTTTCCCAAGATGCCACAACACTCGATCCTCCGCAGATCTTATCCAGTCGCACAATTTTATTGCTTACAATTTTATTTATGTGTTCAGTTACATATTTAGATATTGAACGTATAATTAAGCTTACAAGTAAAGAAAAGAAAACAATATGTTAACCATACAGGGTGTTTCAATTACCCATTTGTTCTTGTTGTTCATTTTGGTGAGATCATAAATGACTAACAACTGACCATTCAAACCAGTAGTGTTTTCATTCCTGACCTATTTTTATTATAACGACTACGTTTTAAAGTAAAATATTTTACTGCAAGGTTTATTTACAGTTTTAATGAGCGCTAACTGCTTATTTCGTTCGCCTTACAACCCATTCGTATACCTAATTGGGTTAAAATGTGGCAGCAAAAAAGCTTACACTGAATCTATACGCCGCCTTTACAGCGATTTCAAACATGACAAAAAAGATAAAATTACAATAACACTTAAAAATAAATGACTATCAAAAATGTATTTTTAAATAGTCTAATTTCATCTTTTCAGTACATTAATTGTCATTATTCTTACGTATTTTCATACGTATAATGCGAATAAGTTTTACATATTCCAGCTTGCACTTGTAAAGTCGCTGCCGTGAAGCTAAAGGACTTGCTGGAAAAATATTATACACGATATACGAAAACTTTCTAGAACAATGAAAGCGAAGAAGCAGCTCGTTTGCTTCCGATTTCTATCGTGGTGTTTTGCAAAAAAGTTCTATAAACCTTAGCGATTTTTCAAAACCGTTATTACGACGTTTTACAAGGACCATTTTTTATAGTAATCTTCAACAAATCTAAAGTACAACAATCCTGTAGGAATTATCAACTAGGCCTATTCGCAAAAGAGCAAATCAAGAAATAGTCGAAAATAACAAACATAAAAGTTCCCTACTTCTTGAACATCCTACTATTATTCATGAAAAGATAAATCAATAAAACAAGCATCCCGAGGCGGCTAACTCGTGTGACACCTGTAATGCTAGCCAATCCCTGCTACAGAGAGTTTTAGAGAAAAATCTTCAAAACTTGCCGTCGCGGCGCTGTCAACGAATACATAGAGGAAAAAGTCAAGTTTACTTCCGTTCCGTTAAAATTTTCTGTACTGAAAAATGCTATTCACTGGAAATTTAACATTTATTTTGTAACCTACAGGTAAATATTTTAATATGGGGTTTATCTGTGAGCGATATATAGATAAACATGATATTATATCATAAAAGCTCTAGACGACTATTCCAGGATCTAAAATGCCTGACGTCCCCGATGGTCAATAGGCAAAACATCGTTAATTTTAATTGGAAACGAATTTGGCGGCAACAGAAAATTGGAACGAATTTACGTTACCAAAAACCAGGCACATGCTGTCCAATCAGAAGATGTCCTTTGTAAAGCTTTAAAAGCACTACCACTCGCAAAACAACGGGCGGACGCACCAAAGAAAACCAATTGAAATTAGTAACGGGCACAGAAACACAATTCTCATTCTAGCCAGGCTGATTCTTTCCGCTTTTGTCTGTGCAGCGCAGAAATACGGAACCCAATCAGGCATCTGTCGAAATGTCTGGCGAACGAACGGGCCGCTGCGTAAGGCGCGATTTTCTTTTTCTCGCCCTGCGTCAATTGGAGCGGTACATCCAACTGTATCAAAGCCCCTGCCGTAAATGCCACTTGGCAGCTTCACGGTTCGACGATCTCGCCGTCTACGCTATACACGTCTCGGTACAAAACAGTAGATAAAAGCAATGTACATTTCCAACCAGCGATATAAGGCAAAAATATTTCAGCCTCAAATAATGGAAAGAGTGTTCGTAATATAATGGAGATTCGGAAGCGTTCGCGGTGAATGCAAATTAATCTCGAGTCGAATCGACCTACGTAACACTTGAGCGGGTTAGCGAATTTAAGGTAATGGCATACACCAGTAGCAGATTTTTGACGCCTTTGCAAATTGAAATGCGGGTTTTTTGCAGCTTCGTTCGTAATTTTCTTTTTTAAACAAATGCTAAATCAGACAAATGCTTTTGACGAGCAATTTTGACGAGGTACTTTTTTCAAACACATAAGTATTAAAGATTTACTTAGGGTTGTCGTTTTATCTTATTCATTTAATTATTACATTCATCAATTCAAGAAAATTCAAAGATAGTCTAAAATAACGACATCTAAAACACAGTAAAAAAACCAAATAAGTGAAAATAGCTCCTAAATCTGTCACACGCTGGCTATGGCTCGTGGAGCTCGGCCCATGAAAGGATAATAGAGTGTCCCTTAATTATTAATTAATTGTGGAATACGTCCCTAGCAGGCTTACAACGGCGCGGTCACGAAAGCCTTTGTGTTAAACTGCGGTCGGTTATTAATATTAGTTTAACTTCGACATTCGAATGAAATGTTAGAAAATTGGTTATGATGGCGACTGAAATAAAAGGCAAATTAAATATTGGACAACAGAAATAAGGAAAATATAAAAGTTAGATGTGTGTTGTGATAATCAATATCTTGCATCGAAGAGTGAGACAAGGGGACATTATTTCACCAAAATTGTTCATTAATGCTCATAATGGAGCATAGAAGGATACTAATAATGGAGTAATAGCCTACTGGTTAAGAATTCAGCCTCTCACTCCGGGGGTGCTGGGTTCAAATCCATGGCGCGGACCTCTTTACAAAAGTGCGTTTTAAGTTTAAATATCACTTGCTAACGTCCAGCAGTGAACGAGAGTAGGCTGATGATGATAATGAAAATCTCCGCAATTTAACAAAAAAATTGCCTGCAAATTCAAACGGCATTGTAAGTTGTTAAAAGTTCCAAAATATATTAATGATATCCGCATTTATACCAAGAAAACGCCGGATAAAACGGGACTGCTATTAACGAACTCGTAATTGAGTCTGTCACATCTCATACCTGGATCGCGTTATACACGAATAAAACATTTCACGGACCAGGTAACAAGGTAATGCGGCCCGAAACTTATTGAATAGGGAAGAAGGAATCCAATAAAAAAGCTGTCAAACCCAAAGCCTCCGAGGGACAGGTGTAGGTAGTCCGTAATCTTTGCCGTGACGCCCGACAGACAAAGGTAAGGTTTTAAAATCTGGATTTTCCTTTTTAATGCCCGCTATCGTTCTTCCTGCCAAGTAATCTCATTCGCTTTTAACCAGCATCGCATAATCAAACACACATAATTGAGCAAAATTAATTACAAAATTTAATTGCCGCTCTAAGTTTTACTTGATTATTTTGATTCTCTAAAAAGTAAAACTGAAAATATTCTGGGACGTGGTTATAAGCAATCACAGTAGGCTACGAAAAGATAAATGAATTGCATTTATTGTGACAAAAGATTCCCCGTAACCTTATTTAAGTTTGTGAGTAACAAAGTTATTTTGAAGATAATGTAATAAATTAAAGATATCTACTCCAAATTTCAAAACGCTGCGCCAGAAAAGGTACGAAAGTTGCGACGATATAACCTTAATGACAAAGTTTTGGTGTTTTTTAGATTATAAATTTAATTAAATTTGACTGAATTTGATTTTAGTAATTACTTTGCACTATGAAATCATGCTTCAACCGCGAAAGTGCAATAATATGTCTACAGAATAAACTGTCTCGTTGGTCGAGGTGTTGTAAACGCGACTGCCTCTCGGTAGGCCTTAGATTCAAATCTCGGGTCGGGTACTATTGCATACTTCTGTATTATGTTACGTTTACGGAATAAACCTTATTGTAAGTAAGCCAAAAAAAGTACCAAAATTCATTTCATGCTATTAATTGTATTTTCGTGAAAATGATTTGTATCTAACATATCTATATCTGAAAGTCTATACTCCAATTTGTAATAAATACATCTTGTTAAGTTGCCCTAAGCCATTAACTGTTATTGTTATTATATGATCACGCCAGGTGTTTTAGAGAGTGGGCAGAGAGCGCAGAGTTTTAAATATCTCTATCTATACAAAGCTGACCTGTTTCTTCTATTTTCAACACAAAGAAAATAATATTTATGACCTTTCAATATAAGGTGATACAGACGGGATTACGTCCGTAATCTTTGGCTTCCGTCGGACTCCGGAAAACACTGATATGTGGATTCGATAAAATACTTATTTAGACGACGACGACATATAATATAAGGAAGGGCTTACGAAGCGAAAAATTTATAGATTAATTATTATTTAAACTTTTACATAGTTATTTATGCAGACGGGGGTTGCTATAAAATTTGTTCGTTAAATATTGTACAACTTTGCGAAAAATCACGATACTAAATTTATTTCAACGGGATTTTGTTGTCTCGAGTATCCTGATCACACCATATATTTTTTTATTGTTATATTTATTTTTATTAACAGAAAAAAAGTTATTTTATGCGGCACGCGGTCTTTAGAGGTGATGCGTCAATGCTGTAAAGGGCGCGCGGAGCCATCTTTCCAGCGTTAATTAAAATTATTATTAATGGAAATGGAATTCTGGGAGTTAGGACTTTTTATTGTAAACATCCTCCTTTTTAAGGATATTATTTTAACTCCTTAACTCTCAATACTTTTGTCAAAACTCTCAATACTTTTTACAAAAACTTATTGTCTTTTTTTTCTTCTTATTTTGTTAATAAAAATTGCAATTTTTACCGTGCTGTAAAATCTTAACATTCACTTTCTTCTATTCATCATTCTGAATCGAATGAGCTGTCGCTCATATTTTTAGCAGCTTTATCACTATTTTTCATGTTTTTGAACTTGTTGACTAGATGATTTTGTGATGTGATGTTGATTTTGATGTGCTATGATATACACTGTACTTTACTACGTAACCCTTGGACAAAATCAATATTGTTTTATTGATCATTGTAATACAGTCTAACGAAGGTACTTTTGTAATTTATAGCTCAGATAGTTGACTATTATGATAATGATTATGTGTTACTGAGTTGTATATCGCAGATCTGGGATGCACGAATCATACTGTACATTTCTGCATGAATGCAGAATTTCTTCATGAATTCGTGACATGTTTGCGGTTTATTGAATGGCAATGGCATTATTGCTAGAAATATATAGGAATGTTTACTAATTGTCACGGACCCGTAAAACACAAATCGCTGAGTCAAAAAACTAGCATATTATAAGTATTTCATCCATCCTCTCATTCATAATAAAGTATTGTAATAAAGGATAAGACAAATGCCTTGTCGATTCTACCCCATACTAAAACGACCGAAGCTATAGGCGTAAGGCATAGCCATCACATAGTCGAGTCTCCAGCCACTGCGTAATTTGATCTATTTGCAATTTGGACGGCACTTTCGTCAAAGCTGCACTTAAGATCCCAATTAAATCCTGAATTGCATTTAGCGATCGCTATCCCAGGGTGAAAGCTTTCACTTAGAGTCTATTGTGAATTCAATTTATTCAGTTATATAGTGTACTGTCAAGCTGTATTCTTCAGAATTTAGTCAGTTTAGTGTGTCAAAAATTTTCAACAATGTTATTATTGTTACTAACTACACTACTACATATATTGACTTAAATATAGCTTAAGTCTATTTTGAGCGGTCCTTTTTATTTTTTTTTACACAAAGGTTCTTATGAAGTAATTAAGGAATCACAAAATTGAAAAGTTTAATTTTAATTTACATGTTTACTGTAAACTGCTTTTCCGGGCAGGACGACTTATGCCGGGTTTGCTAGTGAAACTATAGATAGTAAAACCATTTATACAACTGTTGTAATCAATTAAATGTAATCCACTAAAACTTTCCAGCAATTACGATTACCATAATGATATAATAGTGTCTTAAAAATTTGGTCAACATAAAAGTTAAGCTACTCAACGACTTTTTTAAAGAAAAGAATAAAGGGTTTTGATTACTTACTGTAAGACAAGGATGAATAGAATTTTTCTAGGCTTGCGTGGTTCATCTTCGGAATTACCTGCGCTTTATATTATGTAACAATTTATAGGTAGGTACCTATAACAAAATTAAAACTACTGTTTGTCTTTAATTGTTGTCTATTGGATAGTTTACACATGAAATAATAATACTTAAATCAGTTAATACAGTCCACACCACATTAAAATTTAACGTTGAAGTAAAAAAGCTAAATGTTTGTTACACTTAATTATCTTAGTCGGTACCTAAAAAGTTGTACGGTGAGCAAAAAAGTCGGTTAATCGTCGCGTCTAATGAGAACAGCCACGTGGGTACAGGTGAATAAACACATGTACGTACGGTCTAGATACGCACCTACGTGTGTACCTGTATAGAATTTGATATACAAACATTGTTATAGTTCAAAGGTTATAATAGTGCAAAACAGAAAAAGAAAAAATAATAAATCAAAAGGGATTTTGGACTATCCACTGCAATTCAATCAACCGCGTACAATAAATTACGCGTTCTGTACGGCGCATACGTCTTTTTCTCCCCCTCCTCGCGGAATCTTAAATTTTCATAACACTCGAAAACTTTTACTCGATCAGCAAAGAAATTGTTACAGAACTGTATTTTATGAAGATTTGATAAACAATTCGGAAACGAAAACTTTACAAAAAATGTTAACAAAACGAAAGATTACTACAGGTCAAATTTTTTCATCAATTGCAGATGCCGTGTGAACAATATTTCAATGTCTAACAAAGAAATTGACGCTTTTGGTATAATACCTTACTAATAAAAAAAACTCCACTTTAATACATAAACGGGAAATTAAAACTCTCTAGTGTATAATTAGTTACAAGAAGCTGGAATATTCTGGAATATAAGAATTGGTGTAATAAAAAAAAAATATAACGCAATCTATAAAAATATAATGTGACTGTTAGCTGTCACTGTCATGTCTATGTTCACTTGTTGTCTCATATTGTCTGTAACTGTTTCCGACCGGACTTGTATATTTTTTATATTATAATGTACAGTTTAGGCGAAGTGAAGTAATATGCGTGTTTATTTTCAATAAAATATATTATGAATACATAGATAACTTTGTGTATTAAATATAAAATAAAACTTTTAGTGCGTATATACCTATACAATGCTTAGACGCGCTGGTCATGTTTAACATTCTCATATACATTTTTTCGAATCTAAATTTGCGTTAATTTCTACAAAGAAGACATCAATTCAAAAATTCAACTTCAAAGATGATGGATCATATAATAAACTTTGATTGGTGAGAAATTATTTATTACTAGAAAAAACTCAAAAAGTACGTTGTGAGGTTGATGGAAATACTTACTGCTTTCTTCAGTGGGTATTGTTCAGCACTGTCGTCCCTTAGTAATTCGTTAAACTTATTTATTTTTCAGGAATTACAAAGAGCCGGAAGAACATTTTATTAAACCGGAAGACTTAGACAATTCGGTGACAGAAAGAATTCTTCGTAATAAATTTAGGGACCCGTTGATATCTAGTGATGAAGAGGAAGAACGAAGAAGACCGCCCAAGATTGATTGGGACGAAGTGTTTTCAAAATCACAAGATGTAACTTGAAATATATATATATTTCAGTTTTGTTTATTTTTACTTCTATTATATACTACATCTGATCACATCTAAACATTTAGGCCCATTAATAATGGGTCTGTCAGACCTATGTTTAGTATTAAATAGTAACATATCTAATTCTAAAAACCTACATATTCGTTCACTGTATATGTATTTTAATAAGAGTATGTTATTGTTATGATGTTTCAGAATGACCGAACCTCGGGACTGGACATACCAGGTCTACTTCCAGTACCACCATACTTAAAGCTGTCAGCTCTAACAGCACAGCAGCATCAGCATTGCCTTAAAGTTATCTGTGCCCAATATCCTGACGTCCTCCCATCTAAATTCATACCCAAACCAACAAAAGCTGATCTTCAAACTTTTGAGGTAGTACTTTGTTATTTCTTACATATTTTGTTAATAAGAGAAAGAAAATTAGACTAATGATGTGAGTGGAGAAACTAAGGTAATGTAACATCATACCTGTAATCCCCAAAGGGGTAGACAGAGGAGTGTAGTACACTCCCACGTTTCACCAGTTGTGTTTAAGTCCCATAGAATAGGTGGTGAGCCTATTGCCATTTACCGGGCACAGATCCAGACTAAGTCAATACTATAAATTTTAAATTAGGAAAATCCAATAGTACCTGACCTTGAATTTGAACCCAGAACCTCCCAAAAGGCAGTCGTGCTTGCAACCGCTCAACCAACTAGGCAGTCAGAAACTGTAAGGTGTTTTTCTATAATTTGTAAAGATTGTACTGGTCTGTTGGTGCAGTGATTAAAGAACCTGGCAGCTGTACTAGGGGTTGTGTGTTTCACTTGTGGGTGAGATGAGCACAAGAATTTTTTCTGTATATGGGTGTAAAAATATCCATATAAGTGTATATTTGTAATTTATCAGCTGTTAGTTCAGACAATACACAAGCTGTGTTGATGCATAGTTTAGGATTAGATGGCTTTATGTAGAGATGACCTATGATATTACATATTATTATATTATATTAAATCTTAACTTGTCAGTTGTGGAATAAATTGCCTTAGCTGCATTTGGATAAAAAAATAGATTTGCTATTGAGTAACTGCTATTGCTATGGAGTAACTGTTTAATAGCATTTCAACAAAGAATGACTAACACAATTACAATGATCTAGAACAAAAGAGAACTTTGATACAAATTACACTTTAATATACTTTTCCAATTGTTTTCATTGTATTGAACTTATGAGATTTTATTTTACAGAAGTATTAATTATCTGGTTTCAGCAATAAATTGCCATTATATCCTATAGATAACCTACAAAATTCCTCAGAAACAAATTAAGTCCTATTTGAAATGACTGATAGATTCTTGACACTGCTTATGACATACCTAATTAAATATGTTTTATACCACTAACATACAGAGTGTTTTTACCATCCCTTATCAGTGGCTACTTTGCAATAGGTTTGGGTATTGCAGTAGATGTAAATTGAATATGATAATAACTCAGAACAATCAAAACACAGCTGTCTCATGATGACTAAACAGTGCCTGTGCTGCAGGAATGATAACCGAACACCTAGTAAATACTAAATACCTGGTATATTTATATCTCTGTGTGTATGTACATAATGGTGGTATGTATACATATAACTGATTGTGTTTGTATGTGAGTACTATATGTGTACATACACAAGTGTAATTTTCTTAATACATATAGACAATAATATGGTACTTTTTACAGGACCTCCATACCATCAGTAATAGATTTTTTAACTTGTAGGATGTCAAGGAGATATATGAGAAAGAACAGCAGGAGTACAAAGAATGGGCAAAGATTATGTGGGCCACAGACCACTGCAAGCGTGCTTTGCGTCCCAAGCCACATGTGGAATCTGTGTATGAAGCACACTACAAAATCAAAGCCCAAGAAATGCAGTCATTCCCGAAGAACCTTCAATTTGTGGCTCAGATACCATTGGAGACAACAGACCAAAATGTGTATGAATTCACTCATGTGGAGGATTTGATTACTGTTAGTATAAAATATTTTATTTTAGTAAAGCATGTTAATATATATGCCCTTTTGTTATTTGGCTAATATTGTAGTTGTAACTGAAAAAGAATCAGTAGACTTAGCCTTGAACTATTTTTTTTTTTTTGTATCTCTATATCTGAAAACTAAGAAAAGACTAGTTATCTAATCTAGTAACTGAAGATAAAAGACGAAAGTTCTATAAAAATAGCAATAAGTGAACTTTACATGAGTATGTGTAATATCTGGCACCTCACTTTGATAATAGGAAACATTAACAATATTAGCATATTTATATCTGCTACATTCATATCCATGTTAATCCTAACAGACTTTAGTTTTACAGGCCGAATCATTATCAGATTGTTGATTTATTTTCCTTAGTCTACAAAATTGACTGCCTCGTTGATCGAGTGGTTGCAAGCGCGACTGCCGATCGAAAGGTCCTGGGTTCAAATCCCGGGTCGGGTGCTATTGGATTTTTCTAATTTAAAATTTCTAGTAGTGACTCAGAGTCTGGAATCGTGCCCGGTGTATGGCAATGGGCTCATCACCTACTCCATGGGACTTAAACGTAACTGGTGAAACG